>VXBH01006074.1:187484-254923 GCA_013400035.1 Rynchops niger
TATAAATATATAAAATTTTTAAACATGGATTTTTACAGGAGGTTTTATTAAATTTTTTGTTTCATCTTCTTTTGATTTAAATGCATGTTTAGTTATATATAGAGATATACATACACATTTTGTGTTACATATATACAAATTTTTACATTACATATATGTGCAGGACAATCATGATAATAGGAGGTCAAGTGAAGAGTAAATTTAATACAGTATCAAGAAACTTAGCATGCTGCTAAGTAAATTTAACAACAACAACAAAAAAAGTAATTCTAAAAAAAAAAAAAAAAACCCAAATTGGGGAAAAAAAAAAAGGACTCCAGTTAGCCATTCACAAGAAACCGTAGGAAGATATTGGTATAGAACAGAATATGCTGTGCTTTCTGGCCTGAAGCCAAATTTAATAGCAAGTTTTACCACAAAGCACAAACTACAGGAAATGTAAATGTCTGATTTAAGGAAGAAAAATGCTGCTATTCAACCAAAATGGCTTTAAATATAATCACAACCTCTATGATCTAAATAGGACATTTCCATTTTTTTAACAAATAATTTTAGAAAATGTGACCACAAGGTCATGATTTCGCCTGATCCCATAAAATATTTAAAATTAATTTCATTTGTCCGCTTCCATTTCTTTAATAATTAATTAGGAATCATTTCCTTGACTTTAGTATGTCCCTCTTGTGTTAGTAAATCTTCTCTGTAATGATTGTATCACTTCAGCATTCTTCCATTGGGTTTAAGATAGGCTCCCTTTGTCTTATTAAGATATTACTGGTTTAATAATTTGGTAAGACTGCAGAAGAAGGTCATCACTGTAACTAAACTAAATTAAAATAAAAAATACATACCTTCCATTGAGTATTAAGAAATAAAAGAATAATAGAACAGAAAAGAAAAAAAAATCAAATACAGAAACCCAATCAAGCCTTTTCTCATTAGTGATGACATATGTGCTTATATTATATATGTATGAAAACGTGGCGTTACACAACAAAAAAATTCTTTGCTCTTAGGAAAAATGCTGATAGAATTGAAGTGCTGCATGGCCATTCATTTAACCATGCAGTATGTGTATAATTTCATGCAGGAATCCAGCATGAGCTCATAGCTTGATATATGGGTCCTGCTATTAAAACTGAATATTCACAAAACATACTCATTTCCTTTTCTAGGGAGACGTTTTCTTATTTAAATTGTATTCTTCTGTCATTCAATGTAAGCCATTTGTGTTCTAGTTAACAGACAAGTAACATTCACTGTATGCACATGGATAAACACACCTGCAGACATAAATATGTCTGCGTACATACACACACACTAAACTGATGACAGTGTTGAACTTTTGTATTACAGACAGCTACAGATTATTCAATACCTTCAACTGCATACAAATAAAAGGGAATTTGCCATTTTGTCATAAGTAGGGATAAGGATATGCTTTTTCTCTTAAGCTGTCTGTTCCTTGATGCGTCGTTCAGGAGAAACTGCTCTCCACTTTCAATTTATTATTTTAATTCCAAGTTCAAATATTTGGTTATATTCATGTCTATTTTAGCCACTCTTCCCCATAAATAAATAATCATATACGTACATATGTACGTCTGTCTCTTTCACGATAAATTTTTGATTAGTAAAAGCCAGAAGCAATTTAAAAAAATATTTTAAAGCTTGGTTTAATCATGAAAATGAGCAAACATAAAAATTCGTGTTATTATATAAAGAGACATACAGCCGCTCCACACACACACTCCTGCCACAGGTCTATATTTAAACATGAATACATAAAAAAGGGGAAATAAAACCCAAAGCCATTTCATTCCACAATCAGCAACAAGAACTCATTCCTCAGGGTAGCAAATACAAAGAGATTGCTTATAAGTGTCTTGCTTCAGCTACTTTTAAATATTTAAGAGATTCATTGTGATTACCTGTAAGTCATGTAAATATAAGCAACTAAGAGGGCAACTGGAAAAGTTTTTATGCATTCATAAAAGCAGTGCTGCTACAGTTCTTTTAAAACAGAAAAGAACAGGAGGAAAAAAAAAAAAAAAAAAAAAAAACAACTGANAAAAAAAAACAACAACTGAGAAAAGAATAGCTTTTGTTAGATGACAACCTGAATGTATGAATGAGGAGCTGGGGAATAAAAGATTAAGGCTTACTCCGCAGTCTTGATCGACTCAGGAAGCATAAGAATTACAGTTATTGCACTTCTGCTCTCACTTTTCTGACAATCTCCACTTGCTTCCTCTGTTTATTCATTAGGATTTTGTGCTTTTCTTTTTAATTTATTAATACACATTTCCCTATTCTTAATTACTGTCATTCAGCGTATTGATCTTGAAAAACTTTGGCCTCCACCCAGTGTAGTTCATAAAGAAAATGCACATGCATGTTTTCCTTGTAGGTCAAGAGGGGCTGTTCAGCACTATGGAGAAAATGCTGCAAGACCTGTGGAAGGACTTGCTGAGGGAATGACTCTGAAATGGAGAAGACGTATACGTTACACAGTTCCTATTTTGGGTCCAGAAGTTCTGTAATTGCATTAGAAAGGCTATGTTACCAAGCTGATGAGGATTTCCTCTCCTGAGGACTCCTTTACTTAAATGCAGTGCTGCAGCTACAGCTCAGAGATACTGGCATCATTTTCCTGTCTGAATCCTGAGCGTATTAGCCCAATGGTTTCTCTTAAACACATCCACAAAAGACCATAAACTGAAAGAGCAATAAATAATTGTATAAGGCAAAATTTGGTTGTCTTTGCTTGTGAAATTCAACAAGGACAAATGACAAGCTCTGCACTTGTGAAGAAAGAGCTCCCATGGAGTGAAAGAGCTGGGACATAACTAGCAGGGGAGCAGCTCTGCTGAGAAAGACCTGGAGGTGCTGGTAGACAGCAAGCTGGGCTTGAGCCAGCAGTGTGCCCGTGCAGCACAGAAGGCGAAGAGCCTCCTGAGTTGTACTAACAGGAAAATGGACAAGAAGTCAAAGGGAAGTGATTATACCCTGCTCCTCAGCACTTGTGAGACTGTATCTACAGTCCAGCGTCCAATTTTAGGCTCCCAAGTTAATCAAAGGCATTGGTTAATTGGTGCAAGTTCAGCAGAGGGTCAGCAGTGTGGTCAGGAACTGGAGCACTTGCCCTGTGAGGAGAGGCTGAAGGATCTGGGATTGTTCAGACTGGAGAAGAGATGACTCTAATCCCGTAGGTAATGGCGAGGTCATCAAGACAGTGGAACCTGAATAATATAAGCTAAAACTTCATTTGAATTTAGCTGATATAAAGAAAAAAAAAAAAAAAAAAAAAAAAAAAAAAAAAAAAAAAAAAAAGGGAAACAAAGAAAAAGGAAAAAACCAACAACCAAACAATCAAAGCCAAAGTGAAATAGGAAGAAAAACAAAGCCATTCCAAAACATAAAATCCCTTTCTTTTGCAGCTTTCCTTAACTCCTAGCAGCAACTCCATATCTCTTACAGTGTCACTCCATCTTATGTCACACATTTTCTTTACTTTTGGACATAAATTTGGAAACATAACTAGATGCATGAGTTGTCTCACTGACTTGTGAATATTCACATAAGTTCACAACTTTTACTGAAAACTTTCCTAGGCATTTGTAGCAATGATACCTATGTCCATACAAAAACAAAACACACACATTTTTGTTTCATCTTCTCCTTGACTGCTTTGACTTATTGTCTATAAATAGTAGCTTCTACTGAGCTTTCAACCAAGGAATTCACTCCAAAGTTTCTGTGTAACTTAATGTTATAATTAGAAAAAACGACAATCTAATTTACAAAGTTAAATTTAGGTCACTAGAAATGAAGGGTATTAGTAATTTTATTATGAAGTTTTTAGAATAATTTATTTTTTTACATTAATAAATATAAATCTGCTGCTAACTGGAATTCAGATGAGTGTAAATTTATATATATCTAGCCCAATTTTTTCCTCTTTGACAAACAAGAACTATTTTGAATAATTTTAAGCCTAGAAACTAACCCTCAAGTATCAGACTAAAAATAAAGTCTCTGGAATTTTTATGTTTTATTTTTCTCCCAGCTAAAAATGGCGTAGCCTGCTGCACACACACACATAGGCTAAACTAATAGATGAACACCCATGATGTCTTTTGCCTAGAGCAGTGGTTTCCAACCTTCAGGCTATGCTGAGCCAAATCAGATCTTCCGTGGGTTTGGAAAAGCCTTGCAGCAATTATGGGACTCTCCTGTGAATACTTATACACAGGAATGATTTTTTTTTTTATAATTTATATACAATCTAATCTGAAACCTATTTTACATTTTCTTAGTGGAAGCTAACTTTTTCTTTTAGATATGCAGCAGCTGAACTTAGGTATAAACTTTTAAAAGGGTCACTGTTAGCATTAACAAATGATTGGTGTCATTATATTCACATTTATAAGCCTGAGATGTGGTATAAATGAATGACATTTTGTAACCTGTGTTAGGTTGTTATTGTGATTTAAAATATGTTCTCCACTTATTCTTTCTTGGGTTTTTTGTTTGTTTGTTTCTGAGATATTTTCCTTCCCACTGCTGAGAACACTTTCAGTTCCCATTAAACCAAAAGAAGATAGATGTGCTTATTATTTCATACCACAGCATTTGTCATCCCTGCTTAAAGGAAGTAAGCAGCATTAGGGTAAGTCAGGCAGTATCCTTCAATTTTTAAAATTTGACTGAGTTTTGAGTTTCATGTTCTTCTCTTGGACTTTTTTACGTGTGCTCACTGCTTGATTTATTACAAGTGGGGAAGAAGAAATTAAATGTTCCCCTTTGACTGTGCCTGTTCTTTCTTGGACATAATTATTTAACACATTGATAATCCCCAAGAGTGATCCAAGGTCAGTTGAAAAGAAATATACTCAAGTAAGGACTCCTGAAGAAGATGAAGTGCCTTGTGAAGTAGAAATTGGAGGGGGGGCAGGGGGCGTTGTCAGTCTCTCAAGTGATTCTGTAGCTCCTGTATATAGAAACTTAAGTTCATAGGTGGGGTGAGGGAGAGGATTTATTATACATTTGTGTGTTTTGTCTTACCAACAAATCTTCACAAGTTCTGGACACCAGTTCAGCGTTATTAAAGATGCTACCTTCTGGGTTTGCAGGTACTTTTTGCATCCCAGCTGGCTAAAAGCCCATTCTTTCTCCTATTGGTGCTGACTTAAATGAAAAAGCATTTTTCTCATTAAAATGTAGAAAAATTACAAATTTTTTAATTAATCTGCAATGTAACCCTTTCTTTCCTCATGAATTAACCACAAAAAATTATAATTTACCCGAATTTGTACCTAATTTGAAGTTGTTTGCACGGAATTTATATGATCATATTTCATCCTATGGGCTGTTTGCAAACTTTTTGCTTTGACTGTGCCTTCATTTATATTTTATTTTTTTTATTGTGGCTGTTTATATTTTATGTACTGTATCTATAAATGAAACTCAGCAAGGGAATGTGTTCAGTTCAGAACAGATTTCTATAAATCTTTTTTAGATTGAATTATGTTTCTTTCAATCTCAGACTGCAAAATTATTATTGACAAGTTCCTCTATGCTTCTCTCAGTTATGCAGAAATTATACTGACTTTAAAGGATGATAATTAAAGAAATTGCAATAGCGTCTTACATACTACTAAATAAAGATATACTTTTCTTCTATACATTAATTTATTCTCCTGCTAAAGAGTCCCAGCCCCTAAATAGGTTGTCAATAGCTGTTGATAGTTTTGGAGTATTGCAACCAATCATGTTTCTATAACTGATTTTGAACTGTACAACTATGTGCCATGAAGGAAAAATAAGCATTCAGGAATTAAGTTCTACAGTGCTGTCAGCTGTTTTACAACTTTCTTCAGAGTCATATTTTAAAACCAAGAAATACGTTTATTCAAAATCATGATAAAAATGCACAGAAAAAAAAACAGGTACATCACATTTTAGACAGAACGTCCTTCCTTTGTTTCCATCTTTTTTTTTTCTTATTCCCCACATTTTGTTCTCAAGAAACATTGATTCTGAACTCCAAAATGGTTCAGTAGAGATTTATCAGTTTAATTGACATTTTCTGATGAAAGATCTGATAAATATTAGAGATAGGATCTTCCCGAAAACAAGCAGCCCAGTAAATGTGTCACAAGCTTGAGCTTTTATCTATTTTGATATTGGCTGGGACAGAGTTACTTTTCTTCATATTAGCTTGTGTGGTACTATGTTTTGGATTTGTAATGAGAACAGTGTTGATAACACACCAATGTTTAGCTATCGCTGAGCAGTGTTTCCACAGGGTCAAGGTCTTTCCTACTTACACTGCCCTGCCAGAGAGTAGGCTGGTGGTGGGCAAGAAGCTGGGAGAGGACACAGCTGGGAAAACTGACCCCAACTGACTAAAGGGACGTTCCATACCATAAGACAACATTCTCAGCAATGAAAACCGGGAAAAGAAGAAGAGGGGGCTATATGTTTGGAGCCATCATGTCTGTCTTCCCAAGTAACCACTACACGTGATGAAGCCCTGCTTTCCTGGAGATGGCCAAATATCTGCCTACTGATGGGAAGTTGTGAATGAATTCCGTCTTTCACTTGCTTGCACTTGCAGCTTTTGCTTTACCTATCTTTATCTCAACCCATGAGTTTTCTCACTTTTACCCATCTGATTCTCTCTTCCATCCTTCTGTGGGGAAGTGAGTGAGCAGCTGTGTGGGGCTGGGGTTCAAACACAACAGTATCTTGCGGACAGCTAAGCTTTGGTTCAAATCTTCAAGGATCATCCCTGACAATGAAGCTGTGCCTCCTCTGGAGAAACGGTGCATCTATACATCTTTCTTCCTTTCTTCTTTCCTCTCTTCTTTCAAAGGAGTTCATAAGGATTAAATTTTTGTTATTTTTGAGTCCTAAATTAGTGTAGACTTTATTTTCATTCTGGAACTGAAATTCTAATTTTGGAACAGTTCTTCAAAAAAATGCTGATATATAGATTGACATGGTGTTACTATTATAAGAACCTGCTTGTTATTAACAACTTCTAGTCATTGTACTTTTATTTTTCCATCTTGAATGCCTGTCTGTGGTTGATTTTTTTTTCTTTGTGCTTTTCTCCTTGATATTGGATTGATACGATTTCATCATACAGTGCCTAGTCCAAATATTTTTTTACACCTGTGATCATGATTGATGCTTTGTTCTGAATAGCAGACATAAGGTAAAATACTTATCAAAAGATACATATTTTTTCCTTCCTTCCACCCTGATTTTTTTTTTTTTTAAATAAGAAGACTCTTTCTTATAGAGCTAAACTGACCTGAACCGCATATTTTATTTCCTAGGGCTAGTAGGAAAAGCAAAGGAAAAAACAAACATACACACAAACAAATAAAAACCAACTCAAATACTTAGAGAATTTTGTCAGTAGCTGAATTTTATTTAAAAATTTGCTGGTGTTCACTTACATCTATTGTACAATGGTTATAACAGTCAAGTAGAATGCAAGAAATCCACATGAAATTTGTTTATTTGAAGGACTATCAGTCCATATCTCTCAGAATAATACCCTAGCTACAAAGCTACGGTCCATGCTGGAAATAGAGATATGCTAGTTATATTTACGGTTCTGTTTTTTATAGAGAGGCAAGATATCACTTAGCATTTAATGTCTAGTGCCATTTTGCCTTTATGGCCTGTTTTTCACATGAGGATGCTCATCCAACAGATACAACTTAGACTTTTACCTCCCTGTAAGGCTGTGTCTTCTGGCTCCTACCAAACTCAGAATGAAAAAAGGCAAGTGACAGATAATCAGGCGAATTTCTGTCCTGTGCAAGGTGCTTCAAAACACTGCTGAGTTCTGAACTAAACCAAAAGATGTCACTGCAGTGAGGGCCAGTATTCCATGTTTCTGCTGAATCTGTAATCCAGCTGTAGATGGGTGTCACACTGGAGAGACATGAGGTACCACAGAGCTGTTGGTCAGTGCTGTCTTTTGTAATATAAGTTTCCTAACCCAAACTCCTCCACAGAGAAGTTAGGAACACATGGCCACCTGCGTTTTATTAGTGTGTCCAGCAGTAACTCAAACTGGATTCCTGTACGCATTCTGAGCGCAGTCATTTCTTCCCTAAAGAGTATCATTGCAATAACGTTCAAAGTTGAAAAAAGTGATTATGTGCATGACTCTCATGTATTATCCACTGCCAAAATACATTTGAAGACAGAAATTACATCTACATGTAGAATATATAAATAGTTATTAAAGCAGATTGTATAGCCTTTCTGTTTAGCAGCTAGGTAGTGCACATTCAATTCACAATTGCAGTTATCCTAAAACAACATTAATTTAAGAAATAGAACTTTCCACAGTTTAATTTCCCATATTGTGGTACTTACTGATGATGGTTATTGATCTCCTCAGAACTGCAGGGTGGCATTTCCACGTTCACAAAGGCTGTAGAGAATATCTCAGACATAATAGCAGGCACTTAGGTATTATATAAGAATCTGTAATCTCTAGTAGAACTTCTGTTTTATTTTTGTTTGTGAGCTCCTTGTGTATTTCTCCAGCTGAATCTTGCAGAGAGGAATCTGCAGACAGGAAGACTGTAGTTTCATTTTTGGGCAGAAAAGCTGCTCATTTAAAACCTTTCATTTTAGCTGGACTACTGGACTTTTTTTCACTAGTTCTTCAGGCAAATGCACTTTTCTGTCTTTAGGCCTGTGGTGGGTTGACCCTGGCCACTCTATCACTCCCCTCCTAAACTGGACAGGGGAGAGAAAACATAACGGAAAGCTCATTGGTCAAGATAAGGACAGGGAGAGATCACTCACCAATTACCATCATGGACAAAACAGACCCGACTTGGAGAAATTAGTTTAATTTGCTACCAATCAAAATCAAAGTATTGTAATGAGAAAATAAAACCTAAAATCTTAAAACACCTTCCCCTTACTCCTCCCTTCTTCCTGGGCTCAACTCCCAGTTTTTTCCTACCTCCTCCCCCAGCAGCTCAGGGGGACAGGGAATGGCTGTTGTGGTCAGTTCATCACACGTTGTCTCCTTCCTCCTCAGGGGGAAGACTCCTCACACTCTTCCACTTCTCCAGCGTGGGATCCCTTCCATGGGAGACAGTTCTCCAGGAACTTCTCCAAAGTGAGTCCTTCCCATGGGCTGCAGTTCTTCATTAACTGCTCCAGCGTGGGTCCTTTCCTTGGGGTGCAGCCCTTCAGGAAGGGACTGCTCCAGCGTGGGCGCCCAACAGGGTCACAAGTCCTGCCAGCAAACCTACTCCAGCATGGGCTCCTCTTTCTCCATGTGTCCATAGGTCCTGCCACAAGCCTGCTCCAGCACAGGTTTCCCATGGGGTCACAGCCTCCTTCAGGTGTATCCACCTACTCTAGCTTGCAGTCCTCCATGGGCTGCAAGTGAATATCTGCTCTGGCACCTGGAGCACCTCCTCCCCTTCCTTCTTCACTGACCTTGGTGTCTGCAGAGTTGTTTCTCTCACATATTCTCGCTCCTCTCTCTGGCTGCAGTTGCTCTTTTTCCCCTGTGCAGCCATTTTTTCCCCCATCTTAAACGTGTTATTCCAGAGGCGCTACCACTGTCACTGATTGACTTGGCCTTTGCCAGCAAAGGGTCCATCTTGGAGCAGTCCGGCATTGGCTCTATTAAAATTAGGAGAAGCTTCAGGTGACTGCTCACAGAAGCCACCCATGTAGTTCCCCAACTACCAAGAAGTGTCATGCAAACCCAATCCAAGGCCTACCCAGAATCACCCCAAACTTAAGAGTTGTATACATGTTGAATAAAATGGCTGCAATGATCCCACTTCAAGTTTGATTCTATATCTACAAATCTTAAGTAGATCCATAGATCACCTTATATTTCTGTGTTAATGAAAAGAATACTTTTTTCTCTTTCACTCAATTTTCTAACTCATTATTTGAGTTTTTTGCTTTTATCTTCTAACATGTGTAGTGCTTTAAAATATAATTTTCTTTTCTCGTTCATCCATTTTCTGTTTTGCTCTGTTCCCTCAGGTTTTGTTTTTTTTCTCCAACTTTGTCTTTTATTTTTTACACAACTTTGACAAGCACAGTATTAGAAGTTTCTTTTTAAGGAATATTCCACTCTAGCAACCAATCAAGACAAAAGAAAATCTATATTTTGCAGGTCATTTACTGTGCCTACACAGTCTGCACAGAGAACAAATATAGAAGAAAACATTGCTACTGAGCAAATGGTGAACAGTGTAACACAATGAATCTTACCAAGTACTGACATTTATTAACATACTACTCTTCCTACTATATTAAACTGCTTACCCAGTTATTCGATTTAATAAGAATATATGGAGAACTGAACACTCAAATTTTGAAAAGCAGATATTTAGGGACATGAGAGACTAAAACAAGAATGTAGAATTTCATGGTGACTTTCTAAAATTGGAATGCTGTTGTTACAGCTATAATTGACAATCATAAAAAATGTGGAGTGCTTCCAGGAATAAGCTTAATTAGGAATCGATGCAGGGAGAAATTCGGGGAGCAAGGAGTGAATGTTAGGTATAAGTGATAGCTTCAGTAGACCAGAAAGCCTCACTACAAAAATAACAACAACAACAAATTAGCATTTGAACAGCTAAAATAAGGAAAGAAGATTTCAGAAAAAGAAGGCTAAATAATGTCTTTTTCCTCAAAACATAATTGCTTTAAAACAACAGAGTGAATCAAAGAGCAATATTTCTGACAACTGCATTCCATTTTGTTTGCCTTACAAGAAAATAATATTTATTTTCTTTCAAAGCGCTTTTTAAATTATATTAGTTTAATAAAAGATTTCTCTTTTTTATTTATCTCTTCAAGCTTGCTTCAGAGTGATCTCTGATACACTCATTTTAGCAGTCTTCCCTTGAAGGGAGACTAGCAAGAAATGGGGCATTTAAACCATTTGGCTTCATTTAAACCATTTACAATCTATGGACATTTAATGTCCTATCATTTAGTAATTGGTATGGCTTCTTTTATATATGGGAGTTTGTTTGAAAAGACAGACTTCCTGAATACTTCAAACTTCTGCAGAATTATGCTAAAAATGTCTAGCCTAGGAATATTGCAGAAGCAGTGCCGAGCAGTCATGCTAAGGGGCAGGCCTTTCTGAATAATAATGGAGCCTCTCAGATGCACCCATAAGCTCCAGAAGGAATTTCATGTTCCCTTGCTTGTCCTGAGGGACTGTGGCTGTGATAAACTAACTAAAAGTTCAGGGAAAAGAAGTTCCTCAGAGGTTTTAAAGGGACTTGGACGATCTCTGCAGAAGGCTATTGTGAGAAGGGAGAGAAGCAGACTTTTATTTAAAATGCATTTTAATCAATTTCCTTTTCTTTTTAAAGGACAAAACAAATTATCTTTCTCTTCTGCCTTTCTTATACTTTTGAGCTCTTCATTTTTCTCTTAGAGAAAAGGCACATCCATTTGGAACACAATTCTCTTTCCTCTCCACGACCCATTCATTTGGCTGCCAGAACAAGGAAAACTCGATTCAGTCAGAGTCTCTTGGAATGCAGCCCAAAGAAAACAACCAAGGTCAAATTTTGGAAGGTAAGCAAACAAAAAAGCAAAAATATGTAGCAAGATTGTGATCTTAATAATATACTTTAAAGAGCTTTTATTCTGTGAAGTTCAGTGTTCCCTTAAAATCATAAGCTCTTATTCCTGTCAAATTACTTATCCAGTACTCATAGAACAGCTTTATTATAGCTAAGCTTGTCTGTTTGCTTGTATGTACTGAAACCTACTCATTAAATATATGCAATTTTTTTGAGAAGCATTGTTGGGGTAAGCTAATTTCAAACAGATTAATAAGAAGGAAAAAGCATAATGTTGCTGAGAGACAAACACTTCTACCTTTTTCCTTCTTTTTTTTTTAAAAAATCAAACAATGGAAAGATGAAGACTGACATGCTGTCTTGCAGCAAAAAAATAATGATGCAATCTGAATGCAATAAAACTATTATTAACAAATTCATTGCAAGGCACAGTGTTTGAATACTCCATACATTTACAAGAGGGACAGAGAAGAAATAAACATGAAGGATAGAACACAATGTACAGTTTCATGTGGTTTTTTTGGTTTTCAAATATATATAGTGAACTTATATATCACTTATTTTACATCTAAAATAATATTTATAAGGCATAAAAAACAAACAGTGATGACTGAAATTCATTTAAGATTTCAATTTTAAAACTGTACTTTAAATACTAAATTGACCATCTGGTCCTTTAAAGATAAATGTATTAACTGCTTGAATTTACTTCAAGCTAGTGTGTAATTTAATTTCTGTGAGAAAGTGCCATGCAAATGTGGAACAAGGAAGACTTGTCTAAGCTGCTTCATTTTGAAGTGTGAAGAGTGACAAGGTAAGGAGGTTGGAAAATTTTTGCTAGTGTATTAAACATACCTAAAGTTCTCTTTGAGAACATCAATTGTGAAACTCACCAAATTTCTTGTTTATTACACTGGAAATATATTTTCTCACGTCACATCCTCTTTATCTGCAATTTTGCGGTTTCTGTTTAGCTGAACACTTGAATGGTTTACTGCTAGTTCTATTATGTTCAGGTGTTATCTTCCTTCCAATATTTCCCTATGTTGGAATGCAAATTTTCATCTTTTTCTATTTTCAGCAAATAGATTCTCTCAGTTACAAAATGCCTAACCCAAATGACCTTGTGAACCTATTTCTTCTTTCAGATTTGTCACCTGTAACTAAAGTTCTTCTGAGATCATAGTATTGTACCGAAAAAACTAATACTTTCACAGGTATGTCCCCTTTGGTTGTTTGTTCTTATTCCTTTAATGCTGCTGTCTTCCCCATGGATTTCATTAAACTATCTCCCTTATATCTTTTCCAAAAAAAGCTCTAATCTCCAGTTCTTGACTGTCTTCATTCTTGTCTCCAGATATCTGCTTATTCCCTCCAAATCTTCTAATTTTTATTCTTTTTCAAGAAAAATCTCATATAACACTTTGCCTTTAAATTTATAACATATCTGTCCTATTACATTTTTCATGAGTGATTTCACTGTTTCCCACATAACTCAGCATTGCCTTCAAGCTAGTGCTCCCTTCTGTTCACCAATTTAAAGCCTAGACTAGCCCACTAACCTAGTTCTCTGCTGTTTTGGGCAAAACAGCATACATAAGCCCCAGCGGTAAGTTTTTTTCCCATGTTTTTTGTATTTTAAGAGAATAGCTCAAACTCAAGATTTAGGGTGTTGTGTTAAAATTTCCCCTGCTTCAAAGATTTTCCCAGCTCTTACTCATAGTACGGAGAGAAAGTACATAAAAACAGGTGTGGCTTCTGAAAGAGGTGGCCTCCAGTTTGCAAAAGAAGCACTCTTCTGTCTTATGGCGGAAGAGAGAGACTACACTGGGCTTCTGAGACTACTTCTTCCTGCTCCACTTTTTGTAGTTTAAGTCTCCTGCATCCAGCTTAAATCCTAAAAAGTAGGTAAGAGAAGCATAGTGCTCTGCTCAAAATGAAATTTTCTGTAGTCAGTGTATAACGCAACTCCTGACAAACTCATCTTCTCAACCTCACAGAACAAGTTTGCTTTATATATGGGAAAAGCAAGAGAAGACAGGATTTTAATAACCTATACAATAATTATTAATGTCTTTTCACTCTAATGGCTACAGAATTCATTTATTAATTATGTTTGGGTTTTTTTAAGTAAGTGGGTACTTTTCCCCTTTGCACTACTTTGTTTCTAAAATTAAACTAGAAATCTAATTAGATCCTGACTAAAGTTGAGGTTTACAAAGGAATGGGTGAGGCTGAAATATTGACATTTCAGATGAAGCTTACAAGGTACAACACAAAATGCTTTTGTCAATAGTTATTTTTTTGTCTGAGCATGAGGGGAAAAAGCGAAGAACATGGAAAATATCTCTCGGTTACTTCTGTGTAAAAAGGACAGTACCTTTACTAAGTATATACTGTTCCTAACATGGGACTACTAAGATGAAATAAAGATTAGATAACAGGGAATTAAATTATGTATTTGTTTCATTCTGTTTCTATCTGCGTTTTTTCCTGAAATTTGAGCACTTTTATTCCTCTCCATGAAATTACACTGAAGCTGCTCTCCTTTCAAAAGGAAGATAAAGTGAACTTACATGAATTTTACAACAGACAAGTTTCAATATTAAATAAGTAATTAAGCAAATAAAAAGGATGAGTAGGCAAGCAAAAATTCCAACTGTTTTCTGACTGGAACATTTAGCTATCCAATCGGTCAAGGCTCAGCCTTCCTTGATTGACATGTTTGACAATGTTTGAATAAAAAAGATCCTGTAGTTGGGACAAAGCATATACCACGGATTCACCATCAGCTTAACATTCATTTTCATGGTGGTGCCATTCAGCCCCTGGCTTTGAAAGGGAAGGGTATTTGCACTGCCTGGGGTCTGATGAAATCACTATGAAACAGTCTAAAGAGATAAGCAGCTGTTCTTCAAAAGTGTTTTGTAAATCTACTTCAAAATTAAGTTAAATCTGAAAATGAAAGACAGCAGGATATATTTCCTGTAGGATCAGATTAGTTATTTCATATTATTTTGTGGCACAACTAATGAATAATGTAAAAAAGAGCTAAGGAGAAAAATATATGCAGTAAACTTTCAATTTTACACTTCTGATTCCTAACATGAACTACTGATTCCTCAACTTTCACACTGACATTAATTTTATTTTTACAGAATTATATTATTACATGATAGGATATAACTGTATAGTCTAACATATTGTACAAAAAGCAATGGCATATGTGATCCTGCAGTGCTGTGAGAAAAGCTGATAATAGCATCACAAAAGCTTCTTTTCTTTCCGTTTTGGCAATTATATATATTATGGTGTCCCAGCTAGCCAAATGGGGGAAAGACTCAGAGCTTGCAGCAAGCTATGCAAAAGGTGCATACCTCTAGTCTGACATGTGGCTTGTGATTTGAGTAATCTGTTCTTAAGTTACAATTATAATTATACCGGATGAGTACAATGTCAATCCAAAGATGGACAGATGGGTATTAGATGGCCTGTTTCTAGGCAATAAAGTAGGATAATTGCTAGTGTTATCAAATATTGACCTGATTGAGAGAGGCTTTGTTGGGTGTTTGGGTTTTTTCAACATCTGAGAACAGAAATCTACAAAATCTGATAAACAGCATTGCCTCCTACTGTTAGTTTCATATGTAAAGAACTATATACTATATATCCACAATGTTATAGAACAGTTACAACAAGTACTGTAGGATTTCTCTAGATATAGAAATTTATCCAATTTCTGGGACACTGATGGACTCAATACAGGCTTAATATCTTTGAATTATCTCTCTGCATCCTTCCTGTTAGCGGTGCTGATCTTCCACAAAGAAAATCTTTCTCAATGATCAGACATTTAGTGCAGCTGATTGTACAAATGATTTTTTATTATTTTTAATTTTTTCAGAAGGATAGCCTTTATAGTACTTTATCATCATTTTGTACCAGAATGAGGTCAGTCAGTGTATAGACTGGACAAGCAAATAGCTGTTCCCCAAATAACTGTTACATCGAAAAAGAAGAAATCAGTGCTTCCTATTTCTCCTGAGTCCAAATATAATGGAAATATGTTAAAATTTCCAGGCTAAAGAGTAAGGAAATATGAAACTAAGGTAAACTCTGTGTATGCATTGTGATATGATGTTTGGTTATGAGATTCTATCCTTTCTTGTTCGCCTGTCATCAAATTAGGTATTATTAGTTTCATCAGCATGCAACTATATTATTTACTGGATTAAAACATCAAGAATATTTCTGAAGCATGACTTGTTATTTAAATCTTGTCTTTTTGTTGTCCTTTAATTGATTGCCTATAGGTACATAATGAGATAGCTGAAGTAAGTCAGTAATTGGTACTACTAGGTGTAATCAGGGTCCTATGAATTCCCTCGTCAACAGTTTCTGTTACTTAGATTTTCTGGATCTTTTTAAGCGCCAAGAAGAACACTGAATTTGTACGTGTTAGTGTCTGACAAACAGGTTGAGATCTTTTGTTTGCATCTGCTGTAAATTCATTATGGTTAGATCTTCACTTCTGGGTAGCTGCACTGTTGTGTTCACAGGAGATGTTCTCTAGGTGAACACTGTCACAATACTTTTGATTATATTTGGGGTGAGACAATCACCCTACTTGTCCTTGTTTTGATTGGGTCTCTGGCATGATGTCAGGGAAAATGTTTCAGAGTTCTCAAATGAATCTCCTTACTCTGAAGAAGAGGACTCTATTTTGGTAATCACTCAGCAAATACAGCTTCCAGTGCTGATGTAGTTTAGGATTATTAACTGCAGTAACATTTTTTCTTATTTACATAAATCTAAACTGCAACTGAATAATTAAAAAGAGACTGTTGTTCACTAAGAAAATAATTGCATGTGTGTAATACTTTCCAACTATTTCTTCTAAGCAGAGTACAAATAGGCATTTACCATGTTCTCATGTGCCCTATAGTTCATGGCAAGATATTTAATACTGTATTTTCTTGGGTTTATTGGTTGAAATATTTTGTCATAAGTATTGATTATTATATAATTGAGAAGTCTTGTAAGTAGAGATATTTGGTTAAATTTACAGTTACAAAATTATGACTTAATCCAGTTTGGAATTGCTCTTCTAGAAAGGACAAAGAAAACTTGATGGAAGCATAAATATTATGTTAGCCATGTCTTAATTTCATAGGAATGAAAGTTAGCCTATTTTATTTCTGTTTCTGAGAAATACACATTCTCTTTGATAGAACATGATCCGTGACCCAGGGTCAAATATTTGTCCTACTATTCAAGTAATTGCCTTGACATTATTAACTTAAAAGGCATCTTGATAGGGATGCAAGATGCAAAAATGTTCTTTGTCCAAAATTGATCATTTTCCAAATATAACTTTCTACTTCAGATTCTTCCCCTATGACACACTGAAACATATTGGTGCATCAAGGCTGTCATAACACTGATGAATTTCCCCTTCCGTAAGTCAATTTATTCAGTTGTTGTTCCATCTTTCCCTTCTAGAATGAGTTCAACATTCATAGTAGAAGTCAATCTCAGAAGAAAACCAAAAACTAAACCAACCAACACAGGATACTTTAATAAACAGCAGGTTAAGCTTGACTCTAGTTTTTCATACGTTTATTCTCATGCATGGAGCAGTCAAATATCCAGCCAAAGCTAAGTGTTTCTCACACATGCATTAAATGAAGATTTAAGTGAACCTTAAAAAGGATGTGAATCAATTTATTTTCTTACACATCCTCTGACCTCTAATTTAGAAATTCTCAACCTCTAATTTAGAAATTCTCAGACATCTTTACATCTAGTATAAAGAGATAATGAGGTTCAGTGAAAAGTTTTGAGTGGAAGGTATTTGATTTGTTTTTTCATGTTGATACCTTATTTATTAGTTCCAAACTTGGCTTTAAACTCTGAGAACATCTATACCACATAACATAAGTGGCGGTATCCCTTTGCCTGTTTGTTTTTAGAAGGAATCTAAATGGAACTTTTTGGGTTTTTTTCAGATGAATTTAAATTTCAAACAACAATTTAAAGTGTGTGGGAGTGGGACAGAAATTGCATTTCTTTTAGATGAGAATAATCTGAAAGCTTTGTTTCAAGAACTTTCACTGGGGCTATAACACATAACCCTAAGAAAAAACTCTCCAAAAGGTATGCATCATAGATGTTATCCTTATAACCTTGTGCTCTACAGATCCCCACCTATTTTATGGTGCTAGTTGATAAAGTGGACACAGCCAGAATATCTACTTATATTTTACATCCTACTGTAGAAAGTTTTAATTTTTCTCATCAAATGTAATCTGTGATTTGAATTGCTGGCTTGTGGTGAAAACGTATTTTTAAATCCCCTTTCTTAGATACAGGGGCACTGTTTTAGATACAGAAAGACAAAAGGAACTCCAATGTCAATGGCTATAAAGCAATAAAGTAGATAAAGGTTGTTTCAATGTCTCCATTATACCAGGTTACATTTGAGGATTTATAGCTCTGAGCAGATAATTCTCCTTGGATTCCTATGTGGCCGGCTGCACATATCTTTGTGTAAGTAAGTTAAACCACAGAGACTTTCACTGTCCATATGAACCAGATTAAGAAACAATACTGACAATCTGAGAACAGGCTGGGAAAAGAAAATGAATCAATGAATCTCTCAAGAGGCCAAACAGGTTATAATACCAACAACTATGAGCAGTACCAGTTCACTCTGATACATAAAATACCAGTGGAGAATCATGATGTGATAGTTTCACAGACCAAATAAATAGCTAAAAGAGACACAATGTTATCAGCCAGGAAGAAAAATTTACAACATCTAAGAACACTTGGAATTCATACACTCCAACACATTAAAAAAAATGGTAAGAATTATTTTGTGGGTGACAGAGAATTTTTTATTTTTTTCTGTGGAGTTGAGTGAAATTAAGCTAAGATGAATAAGAAACCGAATGATTTCAAATGAATACAGTCTTGCTTGCAGAAACTATTAAGTATTGAAGACCACAATAAAGTAATACTAAACCAGTATAGAAGATCAGAAAAAAATAATAATAAACCAGTTCAGTACCTGTGTTACAGTAGTACCTAACAATTTTCAGAAAGCTGAACCAGAAATTACAGTTACCTAAAAATAATATATTATCAATTATATAAGTAGTATCCATTTTAACCATCAAAATAAATCAGTATTAATAGTCTCAGAATCATAGAAATTAGGATCTCCAAAAGTCCCTTCCATTCAACTAGAACAACTTTCTATTGAAAGCATAACTGTGACCAGGACTAAATGAATTAAGCCATGGCTTTAACTAGCCAAATCTTGAAGAAACACAAGGAATGCAAACTACACCACCACCACCAACAGAGGCGGCCTTAAGATGGTCAAACATGATGGGTGTGCTTTTTGTACATCCACGTTGTCTGCTCCTGAGCACCTTCTTGCCTTTACAATGCTTGCAATTCCTGTAACCAATTCCTTCATTACCCTGTTCTGCTGTATTTGACTTTTTCCTGTATCTAATTTCTTCTTTTTGCATTTGTGTTAAAAAAAAAAAATAATAAAACAAACAAACAAACAAACAAAACCAAACTGGAGCTATCAACTATACTTTTCTGGTTATTTTTCTTACAAAAAGGGATACATAGAAAATAAGAATTATTTTCCTGATTATGTTATTTTTCTGTATTGTGTATATTCCTGCTCAGACTTGGTGAAATTATATTTTGTATGGGCACATTGATATGCCTAGAATTTTATATCATTATTAGTTTGGAATATTTGTTTCCCATAAAGGGAAAACAGTCTTCCATCTTTTAATGTTAATGTCAATTTTTCCTTTGCTTGCTCATGCCATTAGGCTTGGCCAAAACCTCTTCTATCATACTAAGCAGCACCTTCTGCTTGACTCTTTTACCTTAAAAATAAATGCTAAGCATCACTTGATGCTTTTTATATGTAAAGAAAAATTACTTGTGAATCTGCTACATAGTCTTTGAATTCCTTTTTCTTAAGTGTTACTAAAATGGTAAGTTGTTAAATAAAAATGCATTTATCTTCTGTTGAAATAGTATTGCATTAGAGCATTATAGGCTCTTGCTAAAAAAATAGCATGGGAAGAAGCAGAATAAATTCTCTCTTCTATGAATCTCTCAAATATATATATGTAACGTTTTCCAAATTATCATATATAAAAAAATCCCGAGGCCCCCATCTGTGCCACACATCATCTATGCCATGGGCACCCAACATCCCCAAAGCCTCTCTGGGCACCTGCCACCACTGGGAGCCCTGAGCACCTCTGTCCCCAGCCCCATGGGTGGTACCGTGCCCTGCCCTGAGGGGCTGGGCTCTCACTCTGGGTTAGAAACCCCCTGGCCCTCTGCCCTGCCCCCATCCAGCCCAGCCTTCCCCCTGCATGCTGCACTCACCAATTGCCCAAGGTGAACAGCAGTGCGTCTCCCTGGGGATGGCTCCCATCTTGACTTGTCCTTTATGCTGTCACAGTCACCAGAGTAGCATCAAGCAGCCAGCAAGCCCCAGCCTTCATCCCCACCTCCCGGCTCAGCAGGTTCTGGGAATCATACCAAGTACAAACTCACCCGGCAGGAGCTTGCTCCCAGGGGCTCTATAACAAAGCAGGCAGACACCCTCAAACCCTGATGATCAAACCAAATGCCAATCGTGTCCCTGGTGGAAGTGGAAAATATCCTGTGGCTCCTGTCTCCAGCTACCAACTTTCCCTCTGCAAGGGCAAGTGAGGAGGCTGGAGAGGCCACACTGGGGCCCAGAATTCTCCACTCCCCTGAGGTTTCCCTGGTTCAGAAGACCTCCCTGTAAACCATGCTAGAGCACTCTGCTGCAGATCATGCCTCCCAGAAACGTGGTGTGTATGGCAGGAGTTCACGCATTGAGAACCAGACACCTCAAAAGCTTTTTTTAACCTTGCTGCCTGCATGTTAACCACCGACATGGGTGCCATATTTCTGTCAATTCAGCATGTGCAGAACCGTACATTCAATATGCCTCCTGTCCAAAGCCACCTGGACGTAACAAGTGGGGATGCCAGTAAGTGGGAGCATTCCCTGAAGTCCCTTTCTGTGTTAATTCTCTCTTGTCGAGGTGGAGGAGAGGTCCCAAGTGGAGGGAACATGTCTTTGCTCTATCTGTCAGTGACTGAAGGCAGGCCACCCAAAGAAACTGAAGGTGTGCATGTGTGAGAGAAGGTGATGTGGCCCATGGAAGGTTTACTCCTGCTCTGCCATCCTTTGAGATAGATCAGCTCTCTTGGTGCCTGGCCGTTGTGCTTGTAGACATGACAGTGCTGTTGGTGCCTTTGTGACACTGATGGGTGGAGTGATGATGTCTATCCCTGTGGTGGGATGGGGTGCCTCTCCATGGCAGAGTGTCTGTTATTGCTGTGCTGGTGAGAGATCAGTGTTTCCAAAGAGACATTTCCGAAAGGTGATGAGGGGGTGCAGGATGAGGGGAGGTGCCTGGTGCTGAAGGACACTCATCCCTCCTGTGCCTGCCCTAGCTGTGCCTCCGGCTCTCAAGTTGCTGTACTGCATTGGCTCGTGCCCAATCCTCCCACTGCTGCAGCAACCAGAGCATCCAGAGCCTCGCTCTGCACTCGTGGTGCTTGTTCCCTGTGCACAAGGCTCCCCACTTGGAGATCGTGCTGTCCACCTCCCCAGGAGCTGCCGCAGGGCAATGCTGTCAGGCTCCCAGGCGTTGGTTTGACCCAGGTTTATTGGGTACAAATCCCCCTGCTCAAGCACAACCACCTAGAGCAGGTGGCTCAGGAGCATATCCAGATGGCTTGGGGTGGACTGAAAAATTGAAGCTTTTCAGAAAGGGAGCCGGGTATTCTGGTGACCACCCAGTTGAACATGAGTCAGTAACATGCCCTTGCTGTAAAGGTAGTTAATGGTAGCCTGGGCTGCATGAATAATATTGTTGCCAGCAGGTTGAGGGGTGTGATCCTTCCCCTCTACTAATCATTAGCAAAGCCATACGTGGAGTGTTGTGTCCAGTTCTGGGTTCCCCAGTACAAGAGAGACATGGCCACACTGGAGAGATTCTTGCAAAGGGCCACTATGATAATGAAGGGAAGGGCATCTCTCCTCTGAGGAAAGGCTGAGGTGGGATTGTTCAGCCCAGAGGAAAGAAGGTTTGTGGGGGAATCTTAACAATACCTAATGGGAGGGTGCAAAGAAGACACAGCCAAGTTCTTTTCGGAGGTGTCCAGTGACAGGACAAGAGGTAACAGGCACAAACAAACACAGGAGTTTCTGCCTGAACATAGGAAAAACTTTTTTACTGTGAGTGTGACTGAACACTGGCAAAGGTTTCCCAGTTTGGTTATGGAGTCTCCCTACCTGGAGATGTTCAAAAGCCATCCGGACATAGACCTGAACAACTGGCTAGTCCAGGTAGCTCTGTCGACCAGGGGAATTGGACCAGATGACCGCCAGAGGTCCCTCCCAACATCAGTCATTCTGCAATTCTGTGAAATGTAAATGCTTTCTTAGGCTGAGGCTTACTGGCCTCAAATAACACATTTGCGTGCTAGTATCCTGTCTTAAACTCCAAAATATGGTGGCTACAAACAACTCAACTATCAGAAAATGACCGTGGACTGTTTTGTCTAGTACCCCATGCTGAAAAACTGAGCTGGATGGGTGCAAGTTGAAACTTCCCAAAATCTTGCTACAGAAGTTTCTAAAGAGTGATGAAGAGCATTCCTTGGAGTAATGATAGTGCATGATGATATAGCAATATCATCATGCCAAGGAACACTCTTGGTCACTCTTTGGTTTATTCATACAGATGCAGCCTACTTGTTCTGGGATCCTCTCCCTGCCTAAGCTCTTGAGGTTCTAGAGCACAATAGCAATTACCTTTTTTAGGTATATATATTTAGGGTCTTAGGCAGCCTGCTGTAGGTGACACAGCATGAATGAGGGGAAGACAAGATGACCTCAAGAGGTCCTTTCTACCTCAGCCATTCTGTTTCTTAGATTTTGTGATTCAGTTAATATCAAGATATACTGGTGAGTGTAAGAAAACAAACAGTATACTTATTCAGGTGGTTTCAGAAGAAGTATTGTTATCATAATAATAAAATAATAAAAATAGAGAAAAAAAAAAAACAACAAAAAAAAATTAGTCAGTCTACATGTGCTTAAATGAAAAAAATAACAATAGTAATGTATTCAATGAAGGAAGCCAGGAAAAACTGTCTTGCATTTTAGAAGATTTATAAGACCAAGACATACTTTTTTTTTTTTTTTTTTTAATTCTCTAAATTGTCATTATTCCACTAGTCAAGATGAAAATTTTGCTGGAAATTAATGACGATTAAAAAAAACCCAAAAAACGAAACCACACAAAAAAACCCCCAAAAATCCCCTCAAAATGTGTGAGAATGGAATTAGAAAAAACATAGAAAGGAAAATCTATAGTTATTATCACACGTGGATATAGAACATTTTCTTGAGACACCATGTCATTGTCATGCATGGTGTCACTTTCAGTTGTATGTGCCTACTTATTTCTACTCACTTCTAGAATCTCCAAGTTATTTATTTAAAAAACAGACTCTTGAAAACAACAGTACTTTGCTTTCTTTGCATGTCTAAGCATCTGAGGCTTGGTTGATCTAAATTATAAGATAAAAAATTGCTGACTCACAGATAAAGGCATTAGAATATTAAACTGTACTATGTAGTTAACATAAAATATGTAGTGACAAAAATATCTGAGGATGATGATAAATGTACCAGGTCATATTTATCTTTTTTTTTTTGTTTTTCTCCTAGCTAGAGATAAATATTGTAACTGAAGATGAATCAGAAACCTCTGTAGTTAGGGTCCATCAATTTACAATTAGTAGTTAATTCTGTATACATTGTTACGGCTTCAGGGCTGTCATTTATCGCGTTATTTTATAGATAATTATTTCTTCTGTCGTTTTGTATTTGTGTGTTGAATCCATTCATTATTATTGAATATTGGGTTTTGTGTAAAACTAATTTAATTATGGGGTTTTTTTATTCCTTTCTTCTAGTGTCAAATATTTGGACTTATATGCTTCTAAGGTCTTGATTTATTTTCCTTATGATTTTTTTTTAATATAAAATGTAGGCTTTGAAATTTAATTGAATGGTTGGTCTTCATGTTTTCACACTTTCAAAAAACAAAGGAGGAAAGCTTTCTTCAGGAACTGATGTGATTCACTGCCAAGGCAGCAGCTGAGTACTCAGAAGTCAAGCGGAACATATTTTTGAAGTTTGCTATGGGTTCATTGCATACCAGACAGATTAAATGAGTAGGAAAAAAGGACTTCTCCAAGAAGTTTGTCACTCTAGGTAGGAATGTTGCTCAGTGTGATTCTACCTAACGTATTATGCCCCTGTTTCTGTTCCCGCACACTGCTGTGGTAGCCCTTGAAATGGTACCTGCTCTACCTCTCTACTTTCTTTATGGTCAAGATCTTGCTCACAGACTGAAACACACTCCATTGAGGAAAGACACGTTGTAGTCAATTAGTTTCTCATTTAGTATTTATCTGCGCAACAACTGCAGTAATGTAGTACTATGTAGACCAGCCTAAACTAGATAACTAGATTTAAACAACCTGCTAGCTGCAAGTAGAACCTAATCTCAGATGCACAGCTCTTAGTGCAGGCTCATTTACTTTTATTCTTGCTGACGTTTAATGCCAGTATTAGTTAGGTATCTGTGCCTGAGACAGTTTATGTAGTTCTTCATTGCCAGGCAGTTCTGTTGTAACGTATATTCCTTCTGAAGTGGTACATATCCAGATTACCACTAGCAAGACTTCTGGGGATTTAGCATGTGCTACATATTGTTTAAAACTTCATGGAACTCATAAGAATACGATCCTCGTACCTTCTAAAGTGTAGTCACTACTAGAAGAGTTGTTTGTAATTTTTTCACTGATTAAATTCTATGACCTCTGAAACAGTGGTCAGAGCTACCAGTTTGCTCATAGTCTAGGGGCTTTTTTTGTCTATTCACCACTAAATAACTATAATATTTCAAATAACTTCCAAATAATTGAGAACAATATATAATTTTCCAAATTAGAGATGCAATCTATAATAGAAGTGATAGGACAAGAGGGAACAGCCTCAAGTTGTGCTGGGGAGGTTTAGGATGGATATTAGGAAAAATTTCTTCACAGAAAGGGTGGTCAAGCATTGGGACAGTCTGCTTGGGGAAGTGGTTGGTTCCCCATCCCCAGAGGTATTTGAAAGATGTGTAGATGTGGTGCTGAGGGATGTGGTTTAGCAGTGGACTTGCTAGTGTTAGGTTAATGGTTGGACTTGATGATCTTAAAAGTCTTTTCCAACCTAAAAGATTCTATGATTTTATGATCATATGCAGCCCAGGATACAATTTACTTTCTGGGCTTTAAGTGCACATTGCTGACTCACCTCCATACCGCCTGTAGTTTAAAATTATTTTCAAACAAGGTCTAAGGATCTAATACCTACGAATCCATAGGTTCCTAGCAAATACCCTTAAGTGTCTGAATTTTATCATATGGGTATGTCCTGTGAAAGACTAGAACTTTAAAATATTTGTCTCAAAGCTTGCTTAAGCTTCTGCAAATTGACGGCAGGCTTGCAGGAAGAAGCTTGCTTGTGTCTATTTAGCACCTTCTGCAGACCATCCTCTTGCTTGCCAGTCACCACCCAAGATTGCCATCAGCTGAAATTTGGTCATTACCATCAGTGTGTTGCTCCCTGAGCTGGAAAGGGTGTAGGCCTCTGGCTGTCAGACCCTGCCTACCCTGGGGCCCACCCAAGCCTGTGGTGTTAACTCCAAAATTGCTGAAGCACAATGACTGTGCCAAGCGCTGCCCAAGCAGCAAAGGGGCAGGAAAAGCTTATATGGCAACCGTGTAAAATGACAATTAGCTGGGCAAAGGCCACCGTCATGCTGATTGGTCAAGCTATGGACTGACCTGGGCTACCTGGACTATAACTGGTGTAGTGACCCACCACAATTTGGGAATTGGGACTGAGACCCTTACCGCCATCAGTGGGGTACTGCTGAGGTGTTGTCGGGCCTGTGGTGGTGACTATAGTCTTGCTATGCTCTGTAATACTGCTTCTCTTTTCTGCCTTTCCTCTACTTCTGCCTTTGCTCTGTCACTTCTCTCAGTGACTTTTGCTGGGGAATAACAATAAACCTGCAGTGAGTGGCACCTGACCTCGTTTGTGTCTTAATTTCACACTTGGAATCATTGCGAACCTCTCTGAGGCCCAATTTAGTTGGACTGGGATGTAACATGTCCTTAGGTGGCACCAAACAAATCAAATTGATATAATATTTTCCATCAGGTTAATATTTGAAAGTGTTTGAAATTCCTGTAACTGTTTCCTATAATTCTACAGAACAGTATATTGATAGTAAATGCTTAGTTAGTTGTTGTTACATTTTCATATTCCATTAGGACATTTGAGCTCTGACAACAAATCAAGGCTATTGTATGGGGGTTTTTGTTTGGTTTTGTTTGGTGTGTTGGGTTTTTGTTGGTCTTTTTTCTTCTTTATGTTTATATACCTGAACGGATGTAGAAAGACAAGCTTTTTTTAAGGCCTGCTCCTGGCAGATTAAAATCAATAGCCCTCTGCCTATTGCTGGCAAACTGTTAGGTAACTCATGTCAAGGAATCATAGAGTCTTATCAGTCTATTGTTGGGCCTAATCTACTGAGTCCTGTAGGATTTATTGTTTACTTTCATGTTTTATGCGCCACATTAGCCTGTTTTCTAAGCTTCCATGTGTCTGAGCAACTTGGTGAAAGAAATGGAAAAAATGAGATTATAACAAAGACCTTAGGTAAATGTCTCTGTAGACAGATACTAACTGACCTTTTTCAAAAGACAACTAGAAAAGAATACAACTTTGAATAAATAATTTAGTCCCTCACAGTCTTCATCTTTGTGAAGGTTGTGCTGAAACACATATGTGTCTCTAGTTAAGCATATAAGTTAGCACTTTAAATCTTCGTGCCTACAGTTAGGTTACACATTTACGCACAAAAACAGTAGTGATTCAATTTTCAGTTTTTTCAACATCTCCAGATCTAATGAAATCAAAGAAACTTTCAGGAGTTTAGAAAAATGGTAAGTCAATATGTTTGCACTTTTGTGTTTACTTAGGGATTTAGGATCATGTATGTTGGCATAAAGCACTCTAGTGTAGTTAAACTGTATGTCTGGATACTGTTGTAAACCAGTTTATCCCTTTTAGGGCAATAATATTTGCATTCATTAGTTTATAAGGATCTGAAGAGTTAATTTTCTGTCTTTGGATTGTATTAGTGCTTAAAAATGCTGGAGAAGAATGTTTCCTAAGAGAGTATCCCTGTGATCACTTTAACTGTGCAATTATCTCAAGTATTTATTTCTGTATATTTCAGAGCAGACAAATTATATCTGTAGGAGTGAGCTGTATCACAGAAACTGTAACCCAGGTGACTGGTTCCTCCTTTTTTATCGCTAAATAATGTAATTATGTTAGAGCTTCTAGTCACAAAGCTTAGTTTTCTCAGTTGAAATAGCGAAGATCTTTTAATTTAGCACGTGATCCTAGCAAAATCTCTGAAATTAAATTATGTAACAAAGGAGTTGTAGCTGTATAATTAGCATGAACTATGCTGTATAACAGCAAGTAAATATTAACAGTATTTTTTTAATACTTTGAAAAATCAATTCTCATTAGTCAGTTCTGCTAAACGTTAATAAAAACCCACCTTACATTTGATAAATAATATTATAAAATGTATCTATTATCACTTCAGGTAGAAGAATTTTCTTCTTAAAGATTTTTACCTTATATAATAACCAGTTCTTAGATATGTAGAAAAAACTATTTTTATACTTCAGTTCTTATACAAGTATCAGTGAATGCTTTATAGAAAGAAAGAGAACACAGACTTAATCATTTGCAGGCATGGAGTAATTTCAGATAAATTAAATCTATACAGCAGTCAGAAGCAATTTAACTATTAATGACTTTGAACTTAACAAGAAAAGGAAAATTATTACCTGTATATTCCTGAAAAGAATTATATAACCAGGCAGAAGCTATGATGTCCAGGATCAATTAGAATCCAGCCTCTTTTAGTCATTGCGTCTGTCCTCTCAACTTTCTGACGTAGAAATCAACAAAAAAAACCCCCAAAACAACTAGGGGCAACGGACTAAAAGAAGTCATTGTTCCCAGAAAAAAAAGGTGAGAATTGCATGTTTGAGGATGAATCATTAAAATAAATGTAAAAATTAAAATATTTTAAAATATATTCTATCTTCATTCTGTTCAGGCCCTGAATTCTTATTTACACTTCACTTTTTTTTTTTTTCCTAAACTACTAGTGGCATAGAACTTTGTAGTAAAGGAGAATCAGGCCATAAGTATTTTAGAAGAGGAGGTAGAAAAGAGTTTTTGTGTTGTGTTCTGGGTTTGTTTTGTTGTTGTTTTTTTAAAAATCTCAAGCCAATTAGGAGGTTGAACAGTATCAGATTAATTTGTTCACAGTAGAGCTGAAGAAAAATTACCAATGACATCTTCTAGGATACAATGAGCTGATAATGAAATATAATGATTCTTTTTGCACAAGTGCAAACTTCAATTTTTTTTTTTCTTTTTATTAATCTGGTCATTATTTTCATGTGTTAGTGCACTTACGATTGTTAACCAAGTTTCTTGTGCATATATATTTTAGCCACACAAATTCAGAGTGTGAATTATTGTTATGGACATTTGCTTTGCATTATTCATTGTTTATACTGTCTCTTTGTTCATGCAATTTGCAGGGCAGGATGTTCTAAACTTACTTCTAAGAAGAAACGTAATCAGCCTTAAAAGCCTAGTTCTAGTTTAGGAAATATTAGAATCATAGAATCATAGCATGGTTTGGGTTGGAAGGGACCTTAAAGATCATCTAGTTCCAACCCCCCTGCCATGGGCAGGGACACCTCCCACTAGACCAGGCTGCTCAAAGCCCCATCCAGCCTGGCCTTGAACACTTCCAGGGACGGGGCCTCCAGAACTTCTCTAGGCAACCTGTTCCAGTGCCTCACCACCATCAGAGTAAATAATTTCCTCCTATCTCATCTAAAGCTACCCTCTTTCAGTTTAAAACCGTTACTTCTCATCCCATTGCTACACTCCCTGATAAAGAGTCCCTCCCCATGAACCACACCACTCCGATTGGTGTCATCCGCAAACTTGCTGAAAGTTGCGCTCAATCCCACTGTCAGTATCACTGACAAAGATGTTAAATAATACTGGTTCCAATATAAACCTCTGAGGGACATCACTCATCACTGGTCTACACGCAGACTTTGAGACACTGATCACAACTCTTTGAGTGCAACCATCCAGGCAATTCCTTATCCACCAAGTGGCCCACTCGTCAAATCCATATCACTCCATTTTAGAGACAAGGATGTTGTGCAGGACAGTATCAAATGCTTTACACAAGTCTAGGTACGTGACATTAGTCACTCTTCCCTTATCCACCATTGCTGTAACCCCATCATAGAAGGCCACCAAATTTGTCAGGCACAATTTGTCCTTAGTGAAGCCATATTGTTTGTCACCAATCTTTTTTCAATTTGTCTTACTTAGCATAATTTCCAGGAGGATCTGCTCCATGATCTTGCCAGGCACAGAAGAGAGACTGACTAGCCTGTAGTTCCCCAGGTCTTCCTTTTTTCCCTTTTTAAAAATGGCACTTATGTCTCCTACATGGCTACTAGCTTGAAGAGTTCCTCCAGCTGGACACACTTGCACCCATGATATCCACCTCTGACTTCAGACCGTAGGGGGATTTCCAGGATCTGCAGTTCCATGCAACTTTGTGTCTGGGCAGCTCTTTCAGTTCTTAGGAGGTCAGTCTGGGTGTAGGTGTTCACCTAGCGAGGTTTTATCACTTCCACCTGGGTTTCAGCCACAGCTATGCACTTTCAGTAGGTGGATAGCATTTTGTTTTAGCAGGAGCCCGCTTCCATTTATCTCCCAGAAAAAAACAGCCCCCTTGTTGGAGGCCATCTGAAACCCGGTTTCAGAACACAAAAGGTGAGATGCAGGGAGTTGTCATTCGACTCATCTCCATCTCGCCCTGGCAGATGCTTATCGATCCCTATCTATGCAGAGATAACTTGGGGGGAGCTGTGGAAACGGCTCAGCCCGGGGTGGTCTCAACACTGCATTACAATAAGAACTAAAACCTGAATGGTGCCTTTAACAAACAAAATGCCCTGAGTCAAGTCCCACCACTATTCAGTGAGTGTGAGACCAGGCAGCACAAAGTAAACATTGCTATCTGAGGGGCCATCAAACCACCAGAGATAACCACCCCAGATAGTGTAATCCATCAAGCACAGTCCCGGAAAAAGGATATTTAAGTCCAAAGTTTTGGGGAGAAAGAGGGGGAATCTTCCAAAGATACAGCTGGCCTGTAGGAGATTCTGCCCCACCTTGTCCAGGACGCTGCGCTTCCCAGGACTGAGTGGCCTTACCTGAGAGAGAGAGGGTAAGTGATTTAATAACGTACGTATGATGTTTAACGTGCTTTAAGATCGTGATTTGTGCACTCGTTTAAGGTATTCATATCTAGCGCACTGGTGGTTTCTGTTGTTACTTTTTGGCCTCACTTGTTAGGTGGTAATAGCGTATTCTGTGAATTGTTTTGTTCTTTTCCCCTTAAATTGCAATAGTGCACTCTTCCATTGTACCCATAAGAACTTGCAATAGTGGTGTATCGGACCTGTGAGTAAAGTCCAAATAATTTGTTAATTTGAACCTCTCAGTGAAGCCTTCTCTGCGTCACACCATCCTCCCTGTGTGCCCTGCCATGCAAGCTGCCATGCTACCCCCTGGCTGCTATGCCACGGCCTGCTCACTAGCTATATTGTACACTTTTACAATTATTTGCCTTAAGAAAAGCAATAGTTATAAAATAAGAATTAATTTCCCGTTTTTCCAGATTTCCCTACTTTTCTGTATTGTGTATATTCCTGCTCAGACTTGGTGAAATTATATTTTGTATGGGCACATTGATATGCCTAGAATTTTATATCATTATTAGTTTGGAATATTTGTTTCCCATAAAGGGAAAATAGTCATCCATCTTCTAATGTTAACGTCAATTTTTCCTTTGCTTACTCATGCCATTATGCTCGCTCAAAACTTCTTCTAGCATGCTAAGCAGTGCCGCCTTCTGCTTGATTCTTTTATCTTTAAAATAAATGCTGACACTTTTTTTTTTTTGACACTTTTTACTTGTGAATCTGCTACGTACTCTTTGAATTCCTTTTTCTTAAGTGTTACTAAAATGGTTGTTAAATAAAAATGCATTTATCTTCTGGTGAAATAGCATTACAATAGAGCATAGTAGAAAAATATTCTTAGATTTATAAAATTTCTATCTAGAAGAAGGTGCGGGGGTTGGCTATGTCTGCTCCTGACCCTGCCCAAGCCTTGTCAGCCGCTGGTTCAGGAAACCTCCCTGTACACTGCCACCCTCCCCTCCACGGCAGAACATGCCAGCACTGAGCCGATGGCCTGCGCAAGCGACTGCCAGTGGTGATTACACTGCATTTAAATCTCTAAAATTCCTTAAGTTGTCTTGATACTGCTTATTTAAATTAACTCTCATAGATTTTGGTAGTATTGAGGTTATAGCTGTACTAATTGTGAAAGAGATTGACCAGAACTGGTCAATATAGCAATTTAAGAAAGGCTAATGTTGCTTGGGCTGGACACTGTGGTAAAGATCACAGAAGTTGAAAGAGAGCTTAAAATAATCAAAGTTCTCTTAGTGCTCCTTGATAGATAATCAAAACTTCACAATGAAAAGTACTTGCTGGGCACAAGATTACGTACAAAGATACGAAATAGTTTGACTTACCTCTTCTGAAATAAATAATAAAGCAAATTTTGAAAACGCTTCCAAAGTAATTTCTGAAATAAATTCTGTTTCCAAAATATTTTATGAAATAAATTTATTCTCATGAATATCTATCTTATAGATGATTGTATTAAATTTGTCCTTTGTTTTGACTATGGAAAAATACACAAAATTTCAAAAGTAAACCTCAAAATTAACCTATGTTATTTATTCACATAATCTTTGAAATACTTTTTCCTGCATTATCTCAGATCTGTTCCTGAGCACTCCTTTACGAAGAACTGTACTCTCTGAAGTGATGCTCTTCTGGTTGTATTACTTGCTATTCCTAATGTTTCTTTTGAGACATTGCATGAATCTCTTCCTTTCACTCTCTATGTAAAATCAGGATATTAATAGTAATGTTTCCACAGAGACATGAGTTCCTAGAGGCTGCATTCCCTTTTGTTGATGAAGAGCTTTAAGATACTTGGAAAAACTAACTTGCTTGTTCCAGATAACATGAAAATTAATAAGTATGGTGTATGTAATACTTTGCTATTCCAGCATTGGAATTATAGAAAAAAAAAATGGAAAAAAATCAGTTGCATGCCCTTTATCTTTAGGTGGGGAAAAGAAATAACTGATGCTGATTTAAACTTTGCTACAATACTTAACCTCTCATGTGTTGGGTTTGTGATGATCAAATCTAAATCTTTCAAAGTATGTATCTTCCAGAAAATTATTACAATGTTGGTTGGGTAAAGCTGTTTAATTTTTCAAATTAAATTATTCAAGGAAATGCTACTTCTAGCAACAGATTGCATGTATTTCTTCAGTAAAATCATGTCCTATTTTTGATTCATTGAAACAGTTGGGTTTTCTTCTGCTGCAGAAACTAATTTTAAAAAGTGCTCTGGTTGACTGACCCCAGCCAGCAACTAAACACCCATGAGCAAGCAGGATGGGGAAGATAATTGAAAGACTAAACCCAAGAAAAACTCATGGGTTAAGGTAAAGACAGTTTAATAAGTAAAAGGAGAAAAAAGAGTAGTAGCCAGCCCACCTCCAAACAATAGCTACCCCTGAAAGACTGCCTCTGCAGTTTTTTTGCTCACCATGATGTTATATGGCATGGAATGGCAGATAATGGTCAGTTTGGGTCAGCTGTCCTGGCTGTATCCCTGCCCAAATTCTTGCCCATCCCCAGCCTACTCGCTGAGGGGCAGAGTGAGAAACAGAAAAGGTCTGGATGCTGTGCAAGCAGTGTTCAGCAACAGATTAAACATTGATGTGTTATCAATACAGTTTTCATCAGAAATCTAAAACATAGTACCATATGAGCTGTGAAGAAAATTAACTCCATCCCAGCAAGACCCAGTACGCTGTTTTAAAAAGTGATACCTGTCTGTAAGTTCTGTCTCTCTAATTTTGAGAAAAGTATACAGATATGGACATCTACTTCATATATAGCTACCTCATGGTTTCATATATATGAAATTTGTATTTTGCTTCCAAAATATTAATTTCAACATCTCAATCAAAAAGGAATATCAATGTTTAGTGAGTACATTTTGGGGGAGTGGTGTGTGAGCAGGGGGAATAAAATAAGAATGATTTTAAGAAAACCATCCTGGAAGTAGGATACGGAAGGTTTCAGCCTTGATGCCAAACTGCATGGACAAACGTGCCCATGGAAGGTAGGAATTAGCAACAGCAGAATTATTCATTGTCCTCCTGCATCGTGCTAAGAGCCAAAAGGGCCACACTTCAGCCTTCCTAATTCTGTCAGCTGTAGTCTGTCATGCTTGCGGCACCTTGCTGATTTCACTGGTTGGGAAAAGGTTGAAGAAACCGATACTGTTATACCAGGTGCTGTAGTGGGTTGCTGTAGAAATGTGAATCACACGTAGAAAATCCCAGCTGCGTTGAATAATCAAGGTTAAATATTTCTTCGTTCCAAAGACAAAATTATATTTTCAGTGTGAATGTTCACCAAAAAGTTCGTCTTTAAATTTCAAGGACCCAATATCTACAGGTTGACGTTTGACGGCTGGCTGATCTGTTATGGTTTGACAACTACTGACTTCTTCCAGCCACAGATGCTGCTGTGGTCTGGTAATCGTCTTCACAAACAGCCAGAGTGAGGCCGGAGCAGAAGCAGTAACAGTCACGGACTCAACCATATTTACAATTGTTTGGTCTGTGCACATATAACAAGATTCCCCTCTCATTACATCCATCTGCAGCTCTCTCAGTTCTGCTCTGCCGTTAACTAGATTTTCTGCCTCAGTCAGAGAAGAGCATGAACACAACTATTAAGCTTTAATATTACCGCTCTGCATTTCATGAAAAGCAGTGGCTCATTTGAGTATTAATATATAGAGGAAGAAAAAATGAAAGGAAGTAATATAATACTCTAGCTTGCATCTTTTGAGCCTCCCTGGTTAAAATTTCATTAAGTGGGAAAGAATTATGTTCCACAAAGAGAAAACTTTGAGGAAGATTGTACAATGTGTGAATTCTACAATTTTCAAATCTGCCTTTCTAAAATGCAAGATATAACCCTGGATCCCCTGACTAATATTTTGAACTCCCTGCTGTGACTGTCTCTACTAATTCCAGTTCATGTAACAGTTCTGCATGACGCTAGCTGAACACTATGAGCATACTATTGATGTGGCAAGAGACATGAAATCGAAGTTATAATGTATAATTTAAGGTGAAAGTTTGCTCTGTAGTTATATCTGTGATGTAGCTGGGCACCAGTGCAGTGCATGTGGGTACCCAGCACACCTAGTCATTCATTCCCTCTATGGTCCAGGAATTCCCCAAAAGATACCTGCATAGATGAAACAATGGACTCATTTGAGGTAACAGATAAACTTGAGAGGTGTCACAGTGAACTTATAGACAGCTTTGGCAAATGCCAAAAAGCATTTGACTAACTTTTGCAGGAGTTCTCCAGTTGGACATTTAAGATAGTCCAGGAGATTTCCCAGGGGCACTCCCTGCTGTAGCAATTCATCGTCACCATTTGTGTGCTTAAATGTGTTGGTTAATAACCTGGTTGGAGAATCTGTTCATCCCAGTGACTGTCCCAGGCAGTTCCCACTGCGTAACTGACCAAACAGTACATCAGTAAGATGCCCATAAATGGTCAACAGAAAATGCTCATGCAGATGCAGAGCTGGTCACCTAGGGCGGTCCTTTTGTGCATAGTTAGGAGGTGTTTTTTATGTAAAGGCAAGCAACAGTAATGGATCACGCGTGTGTGCTGGGGTGGTCACACTGGAACATGAGTCAGGGGACAAGAATTCAGCAGAACAGCAGTTTAGGGAGTTTCATCCAATCCAGCTAATGATGCAGTTGAAGACCTTTGTAACACAGACCTATGTCACCACCCAGACAGCCACTTACTCCTTTTTGGGAGATTTGATTCCTCATGTGGGCATCAACTTATGAAAAATATCCAAATAAATTAGTTATTTTAACAAATATCCTGTGAATATCTGTGTAACACTTGACCTGAGGTGCCAGTAATGCTTTTTTTTTTTTTTCTTACTGTCTGATCTGAAAACGTTTGTATGCATCTTTCATTTTAGAAGATGAGAGCTTCTATTGAAAATACAAGAACTCAGTGAATATCTGTGATCATGAAAGACATTCCCAGAGGGACTATGTGTTATTGGAAAGCGAGTAGCATCATCCTGACAAAAGGTAAATATATTGGGTCGCACTGTCAGCAGGTAGGTACTACCATCAAATGAAGTTATGTGAGAATTTGCACTAGCTAAAGTTATAATCTGTTGAGCATAAGAATATATAATTTTAGCGTTTAAGATAATTGCTATTCATTACTTCATTACTTTTAAAATAATTCATATATGAAATAATTCTGGAAGCACGTTGTTTTAAAAGGAATGTAAACTTGATGTAAACAGGATATGCATGTTGTCAATTAGTAATGCCACTTTTATGTATGAAAATATTTATATTTCCTATGACTGTAGGAAAGCCAGTTGCACTGGTTTTGTGTTCAAAAATGATTTATTTTTGGGTCTGTAACACTGTTTTTGGAATTTTCCGGTTGGGCTGTATTGATGTAATTTAACATTCCTCAACTTAAAACTTGATTGTATGAAATCTGGGATTTTGGTTTTTTTTTTAAAAAGACTGCAGAAAATATTCCAATTCAAATGTAAGGCTAAAATAGACTATCTTGTTCAAAAGGGTCATACAGTACTAACATCAATGCAGAATTCCGAGTAAATTACATCAGCAATGGAATCATTCTGTAATATACAGAATGATGCTTTAATGTGAAATACATAAAAATAGTGTATAATAAAGGAAGTAACAACTTCTTGCCCTTTATCCTTCTTCTATAAGACTAGAACAACTGTGAATTCAACTGTAGAGGTAAGGAAACTTTGAAAAGCTCTTTTCTTAATAACACTTGAAGTTTGACCTTGAGGTTCCTATAAACTCTCCTTTTGAACAACAGTAACCCTGACTTTCTGAGAAGATGGAATATTCCACACCATATTCTAAATTTATTAATTTATTAAAAATAATTAAATAGAATGGCACCAGAGATGCTGATACACTGTATAAGCCAAAAGTCTATCATTTGGAATATCAACATTCTAACCTAGACTTTTACAATACTTAATCCTGTTGTAGGCCTCTCAGTTTCTGCAAATATAAAATGAAAGTAAACCTCAGAAATCTCATAAATTCATGTTTGAGAGATACTCAAATGCCATGCTATCTTAGGGCACTGATGCTTACTTATATTGAAATGAAAGAAGTATTTCTTAAAGCGAACAGTCATAAGAAAAAAAAAAAAAAAAGAAAAAAAAAGGTCTTAATTCATCAAACAGTCTCATTGCTATCATTCTTGGCTCTTATACATCTAAAAGTCAGTACTCTGCATCTAAGATTTTAATTCCTTACTTTGAGGTTGAAAGACAACTTAGGAACCTCAAGAACAAATCCATACTATCTGTGATCTGTTAGGGTAGTATAAACAAGTAAGAAAATCTGGTGTGATAAAGTGTATCTTAAATTTTTACTCTCTTCCAGAAAGTATCTTAAATTTTTACTCTCTTCTAGAAAGCGAGTCTAAGAGCTAGAATATTGTTTGAATTTCTAACTAACTCTTTCTGAACCATAATAAAGTTTCTCTTTCACTGTAGGACAACGTTCTGGAAATAATGAAGGAAATGAAGAAATCAAGGAAAGGAAAAGTATAAATAAAAAGAAACTGAAAGAGAAAATATCTGAGTTTAGCAGGGATTTTATCTGATACAGATTAGCAGCACCTACCTAATTCCTATTATCATTTATAAATGCAGATATTTCACTCTAAACTCCCCTCACTAAATGGAAGAGGCCTGAAAATTCCCAGAGAAATATCTCACAGTTTGGCTTAAAAATACCTATCACTTTACCGCTCTTTTAAATAACCTGCAGTTAATAGGAATACATAATTCCGTAGAACACTGGAAAGTAAATTCATGGGTGGGTTTTTTCAGTTGTTTTAAAGGAAGAATGCAGATGAGCACAGAAATAATGTACTTCCAAATGCACATTAAATAAGACATTCAATTTTTTTTCCTGTTCACCTCTTTCTACCTCTTTAATTGAAATCAACTGCAGTGGCTCTGAACAGTGACAAAGGTATTTTTAAAATACTGCTTTCAAAGCTATATGAAATATTCTTGTTTGTACAGGAAGGAATATAGTAGAGCTCTACACTACAGTTGGTAATCTTAGGTGTCGTTGGCAATCTTAGGTGTCATTGGAAGAGCAAGGTACTTTCGCTGTATTATATTATTTAAACATAATGCCAGAACTAGTCTCACTCCTGCTGTTAAAACTGAGTAACATGAAATTCACTTTTCTTTCTTGGGGCTGTTGGTTGATGAGAAACTCAACATGAGCTGATAATGTGCTCTTGCAGCCCAGAAAGCCAACCATACCCTGGGCTACATCAAAAGAAGCATGACCAGCAGGTTGAGTGAGGTGATGCTCTCTCTCCGCTCTCATGAGTCCCTACCTGGAGTACTGCATCCAGCTCTGGGGCCCTAACATAAGAAGGACCTGGCCCTGGTGAAGTGAGTCCAGAGGAGGACCACAAAGATGACCAGAGAACTAGAGCACCTCTCTTATGAAGACAGGTTGAGAAAGTCGGGGTTGTTTAGCCTGGAGAAGAAAAGACTCCAGGGAGACCTTAGAGCAGCCTTCCAGTACCTAAAGGGGCCTACAAGAAAGCTGGGGAGGGACTTTTTATAAGGGCATGTAGTGATAGGACAAGGGGTAATGGTTTTAAACTGAAACAGGGGAGATTTAAATATGAGGAAGAAATTCTTTACTCTGAGGGTGGTGAGGCACTGGAACAGTTTGCCCAGAAAAGTTGTAGGTGCCCACAAAGTGTTCAAGGCCAGGCTGGATGAGGCTTTGAGCAGTCTGGTCTAGTGGGAGGTGTCCCTGCCCATGGTCCCTTCCAACTGAAACCATTCTATAGTTCTATGACTCTATGATTTTCTTGAATTAAATCAAGCAATTTATGACTAGCATAGTTCCAATTTGTAATCGTTGCTAGAATCTATGAATGTAGCGCTGCAATCTCAAATTGAAGATGGCGCAGAAGGAAAGGCAAAAGTTTAAAAAAAAAAAAAAAAAAGTTAGAGTACCAGGAAAAAAACCCACAGTAATCAATAGCACAGATTTTCAGCTACTGGTATCCCACTCCAGAATCAGCAGGAAAAATGTGTTGCCTTGAGATTCCAAAGTATACCAACATGCTTCCCTCCGAGCTGTGAGCCTGTACCCTATTTTCTTCCACTCCGGATATGGATTTCCTTCTGAGGTAGCATATCCACCTTCACTTCCATTCACATGTATGTTCCAGTCTTTCTCCTGTGGTGTTTGGACAGGGAGAGAAAGGAATTTCTTTTCATATTAATGAGGATATGTTGTAACAGTGTAAGAATCCAAGATTTACCATGAAGTAAATTTACCATGACTGCTTGCTGCCAAACCTAGAATCCTTCCTCTCCAAGCAGACAGAATCAGATTCTTCAGAGGAGTCATCCGTATTGGAAAATAGGGTATTGAAGAAGACTGAGTACTAAGGCAAAAAAATACAGGTAGAAATATACTAGTAAATAGCACAGCACAGGGCCTCCAAATTTATTTCTGCTTTATCCATTAAATAAACTTTTTTACTTTATCTGTTAAATTTTATAGGGAGGAGAGAATGAGGAAGGAGCACAAAGAATAACTTCCAGAAGAGCAAGGGAGAGCATGGCATTAGTAAATTTCTTTTTTACTAGATATGAACTTGCTATTATACAGTTAGTAACTTACTGTAATACCGGCTTTTTCATGAGTTGTGGTCAATGACAAACTTCTAACCCAAAGTTTTGGCAGTAACTTGATATTCTCTTGCTGTTTACTAAATCCTTCAGTGATGCATTCTGATAACTTTGTGGGTCAAAATATCTTTTCTTTAGAAAGGTTTTGTCTTGTTACTATAATATAAAGTGGATATTCTGATCTGGATATAATATCAAGAACATTTTGGGTTGGGTTTTTTTTCCTTTTTTTTTTTTTTTTGGTTTTTTTTTTTTTTTTACCCCAAAACTACAAAATCCCAAAAAGAAACTCTACTACTTCTTTTCTTCCTTCTTTCCTTCTTTGCAAATAATTAAAGAAAAAAAAAAAAGGCAAAATGGAAAAAAACCAAACCAAACCAAAAATGTACGCTTCACAACTTCCAAAGAAGAAATAAAAAATCAATCTCCTTTAGAAAAGTCTATTAAATCTAGGAACTGCTTGGTATTTGCATACATTGGGCACATGCCCCCTCTGGGCTGAGTTAGCTGGGAAGTACAACAGGTAGTGGAAAAAGTGACAAAAAAAGATAGAGAGTATAGGAAAGCCTCCAGTGTTGCCTTAATTATATGCTAAAAGGCAACTGATACCATCAGATATGGTGGCAGTGAGAGCTGTGTAATCTGGTTTTATTTTGAAACCAAGGGCACATTACTGCCATAGTTGCCCTATGCTGAGAACTGAAACCCAGCTGTATTATTCTGGCAGTAAAATTAACTGTAATAGAGATAAAAAAGGTACTAGTGTAGGGGTTGATTCTCTTTTAATTTAACATATTGGATTTTTTCAAGACAGGAATCTACTGAAACGAACAGGACATTCTGATTTTAGGAACAGTTGAAAAGAAATACAATTGTGTGAAGGGTAATTATAATAAAATACAGTTATGAAGATTATATCCAAAGTAATGGTCAGTGAGGAAGACAATAATATCATTCAAATAAATCTTGTGAAGTAGAATTTTCAGGTCCTTGTAAGAACTTAATGTACACAAGAAAGGAAAGTGAAAAAGTTATAGAAGAAAATAAAAAAAAAAAAAAAACAAAAAAAAAAAAGAAAAAAAAAGGAGTGTTATAAGATCTTTAAAGGTTCTCCAAATAGGCAGTAAAATTGACCCTAGAAGTTGTATGAATGGTTTCCCAGGAAATATTCTGATAGGTGTCATATATGGAAAAGTGCCTGTCAGTGACAAAGAATAGGAGAAATGTCTGCAACAAAACAGACAGAAATATGCCCTACCCTTCAGGGTTGTGGTTGCCTCCCAGTGAACAGGTTAAGCTAAGTTCACTAAAGTTCAGTTTTCTTTGGATTCCCAGAAGGAAAATGCCTGTCTTCATGACTCAGTTTCAATAGAAGGGATGGCAGGTATTTGTACTTAAGGTACATATCAAGACTGCTGGTTCATTTTTCATGGGGTTTATGACCCAGATGTATGTGCTGGGACTATAGGAAAAAGTTAGGTTTGATGTCCTCAGTTCTGTTGCATTAGGCTCCTATTCTTGGGAAAGCGTAAATACTCTGATCTCAAGTGAAGGAAGCATCAGGAATATATAATAGGTTTTTTTTTAAATGAAAGAAGTAGAAAGCTACTAATAGATACTACTGATAAGTTTCCTTTTGGAAAATATAGAGAGGAAAGAACACAAATTGTAAAAACTGATTCTCTCTCCATTCCCTTGAGAGAGAATTAAGGGAAGTATTTTTAGCTGAGTAAATACCACTATTTTTCTCTTCTAAGGTCAAGCATTTAAAATGGAGGTTCATCTAAATTAGAATGACTAGATTCTAGCCATGCATAAAAATGACTCTGCCCTTCCAACACAGATTGTAAGAATAATAAAATAAAGATGTATTTGATCTTCAGTTGTTTACAGATTCCTTGAAGTACTCCTAATTAAGGTATCTGAGTGACAATTAGGTATGATTACTCCTAAAATTAAACTAGAAAACTTGCTTTATTTGTTAAATTGAATAAAACCTGTTATTTTTTTGTCAGTCTGTATCAGCACTGAAAGATTTGTGGTTTTATCACATTTGTAAGAGAATCTTGTGGCTGTGAAACCTGCCAGTTCTGCCGTTTCTAACATGTTTCTCAACAGTGCTCTTTCTATTTACAATTTTAATTGTGTCTTATATTAATTTGCTGGTTTTGTTTTATTCCTCTTTTTGCTCTAATTCTATGTTAATGATTTTACTTTTTTCAAAGAGAAAAAACAAGAAACAAGAAAAATAATATACAAAGCTCATATGATTTATGTCTGATTTTGTATGCTGTCCACTGTTTATGAATTATAAATGGAAGTGATGCAGATATATAGTATGTGGTGTCTTCTGGCCGTGTTCTCATAAATGAAATTCAATAACAGACTTAGACTATGCAAGGTTTTTTTCTATATTAAAAGTAAATTTTGAACTTCATCTCAGTTTACAAAAACGCATACATTTTATGAAGAAGCAAATCCATAATTTTGTTACATGTGTTTCTGAATATTAAGAAAGAAAATATAAAGTAACATGTTTGAAGTCTTGTAACTGTCTGTGGATTTCTTTTTTTAAGTAAAATAGCAGGTTTTTGCTTGTAAGAAGAGGCTATCATTTTAATCAGGGTAATAAAAAAAATCCAAATCTAAAACACATAGTATGTTATTTTTCAAAGTCTCATCAAGCTTTAGGTTTTATGGGAAACATACCAACAACGTATTTTTCAAAAGCAAGAATGTCCACATATTCAAGAATATCTTAAGTAACAAAAGTTTTCATGGTAATACAGTAGGTGAGTAATTAATTTGCAGTGTTAGCAATTATAAAAAGAAGTGAACTGTATTTTTTGAAATTTAGATGGGGTTTTGGAACCTGTGTCTCAAAATAAGTAAAATAAAAAGATATATATCTTGCCTTAAACTTGTTTTTAATTTGCAGTGCGACTGGAAGAGTTAAGAACTTATTTCTGGTTCTGAGTTCGTCAACATACATCTTAGTTGCCCAAGCCTTTTTTTCAATGTCACTTTTGATATTAAAAGCCACATTCTTCAAAGACGAATTGATTACAAAACTATTTTTATTGTCCAAAGTGTCAAGTGTTGCTGTCATCTAGATATTTTCTTCATTGCATTTTTTTTTTTCTATTTGTTTCATATTTATATATACATTCAATTATTTCCGTATTTATTCCACAGGGGGGGTTATCCTTTCTACTTTAGTCCTTCAATCAAAACTAAAAAAACACACAGAAAACATTGTCCATCCAGCTGTGAGCCTTAGTATGAGTATCTGAAGAGAGGCTAACAGCCATGGACAGTTATATCTGGTTTTCCCTTTGAAAATCTTGCTTCACTTCAGTAGAACAAAGGAAAACATCTACTACTGTTTTGAATACTTATTTTTATATGGATTATCTACGATTTAGTCTCTAAAATGTCAGCTTGATCATTTTAAGAAGTCCAATATTTCACAGCGGTTCTGGCTGCCATGTTATACATGTAGGGCCAAACAGAAGACAAACATTGGGGAGGGAAAGGAATTGCATAACCAGAATCCATTGGTTTTGGGGAGGGGTTGCTGTTCTTGTTTAATTAGTTGGGTTTTTTTCTTTCTTCTAAAGAGGTATGATCCACTTGTGCAATCATCTAGACAAGTGCCACCTTAATTAAAGTGTAGAAAATTTTCTAATGGCAAAGAGTTTTTTCTTTCATGCTTTCTTTGGGGTCTCTGCTAGCAAAAGATTCTTTGTTTAAAAAAAAAAAAAAAAAGTAACTTTAAGAATTGCCTGAGACTAATGATTTTTAAATGAAAAATAAACATTCAGGGATGTGTTCAAAATAACAAGTGGTATCTAAGTAAAAACTACTTCTATTGTGTTTCTTTTATGAAGAAAAGAACAATTTAAGAATTAAACCTGAAAGATAGTCTGAGTCTTTGATCCACAGTAGAAGAGACTGCTGTCACTTCATTGCATATTTATTAGAACTATTAAAATTCATGAACTTAAGATGTCCTGATATCATCTGTGAAAGTGTTGAACCAATGAAGTAATGGTAACAACTAACTAAATCCATGCAGCAAAAATCCATCTAGAGCACCCAAAAAGCTTGTCCTGCATGTCTAGTGATGCTATGGAAAGAGAATATTGTAAATTGTTCTTAGTGAAGCAAGCAGCAACATTCTGTTCTCACCTCTTAATTTCAATGGATGTCCTTTCAAATACTTTCATCTTGTTTCATTTAATTTCTTCTGAGCAGGTAAAGAAGACAAGGAACAAAGAATTCACTACAGAGCTCTCACTACAGAAGAAACAATCCTTTTGTACAGAACCTCTTCTGTACCCTCAAATCATCATCAAAGCATGGTGACACGTAATTTACCAAGGTTTACCACTTTGTAAGAATTATATATTGTGGTTGTTCATATTCCTCAATTATTTGAAAAGGAAATATTGTTATGCTTTAAAGTAGTAGATGCTTTTCTGTCACACACTGGAAAAAGTGCTCAGGAAAGAAACAAATTAAACAGATCTAGAGAGGTCTTTAATAATCTGACATTAATATATATATATAGATTACATTCTCCTTTTTAATACAGCTGTTTAAAATCTATGTTCTTTGTTTTATAGGACTCAGAAAATTTCTCACATTGTGTACTTACAAAACCTTTAATTCCTTCTTAATCAATATTAAATAAGCCAGTGAATTACTTTTTTCATTTACAATCTACTTGATTATAAATTATACATGGAAAGATAATTAATTTAAAATTTTAGCCCTGGTCTTGACTTATCTAGAAGAGCCTCACATGAAAGGTGTTTAATAATCAGTAGTGTTTCATAACCTGAGGTCTATTGGAAGACTTCTCCAAAAATACACGCTGATAACATAGATAATAACAGAAATAAGTCTCACATACTATTTTTGGGAGTCGCATAATTTCCATAGACCATAACTGTAATTGTTTTACTTGTCTTGATTATTTCACTTGTAATTACTTCCTCTGAGGGATTATGAAAGAGTCCAAGTGACTAACCTTGCAGGACTCATAACTATAAACCATCATGAAAATCCAAAACAATTAAGAGCTGGATTCTCAATTTCCTGAAATAGGATCTCCATTGTTTTAGGGATATTCATTTGTTCTTAACAGTTTCTACTTTGATAATCTTTGATTTATAGAACATTTTCCTACAGCAGATTTTCTCAATCTCAAACATTAAGAAAATCTCCTATATATATATTTCTAATCTCAAGCAAAGAAATATGTATATCTGGCGTATTACATACTCTGTAATGCTGTTAAATGTAATAACATAATAAACAGATCTCTGAAAATATTATATAATCACAACATTTCAGCATCTTGACACTTGAAGTAGGTTTAACAGTTCTTTTCCTTCCAAAAGACAGAGAGGTTTTTAATTATTATTTTGCTGGTTTGTTTTGTATATTTGTTTTCTGAGAGCTTTCTTATTGCAGAAAGATCCCTCTTTCTTTATTACGCTGAGCTTGTCTTTCTGCACAAAGGAGAAGATCCGTTCTCTGAATGACTGTACTCTCATTTGTGTTCCCAGCCTCCCCGTGTCATTGAAGATCAGCATGAAAGACTGTGGCAATCCTGGCTTAGTGAGGGTGAGCTATGTGCTGAATGTTTCCTTCTGGGTAAGATTTGGAATCCACACCTAGCAAATTGTGGGAGACTGAGCCCAGTATCTGCCCAGGACAGGCAGGTCTTTGTACAAATCAGTAGCTTATTAGCGTAATATACAGCGTCTTATCTTCAGCTCAGAAAATGTCATTTAAATAGATGTGCAGGTGGTAAATAAATACGTTATGATGTGGCACTGATTAATATGAGTCTCCTTTCTACTCCAAAACCAACCTTCCAAGCTATGAAATTAGAAGTCCTGACTTTAGCTGAAGCTCAGATCCCTATTTTATGACATAAATTTCATGTATGATATAAAACGGTAGTTGAAGGACAATCTAGAAACTATGAAAACTGCAGCTTGAGAAGAGACTGAGCTCTATGCTTTGGAGACAGGAGCCTAGCTCTTCTGATGATCTGGAAACTCATCTGATACCAGCTTTTAGCTCCCTTCTAAGGACTCTACAAACTCTTAGACTAAGTAGTGTTCTTAGTCTCTGGACTGCTCTCCAGACTCATCTCTTAGAGGATGTAAACTCTGGCTGACAAGGTCTCAGCTTTCAAAACTGTCCCATCAAAAACGTTCAAGCAGCAGTACTAAATATGTTCCCAAAAACTGTGGGAACCAAAGCTGAATGGTCAGAACTCAGAAACTCAGTTTTTAATCACCTTTTGAAGGTTTTGATGTGAAATATCTTGGTTATTCTTAAACTTTTAATTATCTTTTGTAATTTCCTTTCAAAGTTAGGGACAGTAGTAATCTCTTCATTCCTGAATGGAACTAATTTCCCCCTTCACCATTTCTAGTTCCTATCAAATGCAAATTTCCATTTTTAACATTTTCTCTTCCATTTTTTGACAGTGGCACACAGTTTAGACTTCTATGAATTTAAATGCTTTCTTCCTTATGCTTCATGCAGGATTGAAGCACAGTGGTGCTGTTCTGCACTGTGCAAAATGTAAGGATAGATAAGTTAATTTTGACTTTCCATATAAGAAACCAGAGAGGCTAGCATGAGGTGAGGAATCCTCAATAAACTGCTGAAGTCAGTAAATTTGGAATAACCCCTTGTAGGTATTTCCTTTCATTTTGTTTCGGGTTTTTTTTGTTTGTTTGTTTGGTTTTGGTTTTGTTTCTTTTTCTTTTTTTTTGTTCAAAGAGTAGCTCATGCCCTGGAACGTGAAGGTCCTGTTCTTTCTTAGTTATTAATTTACTTGAGCTATATTCGCTTCAAATCCAAAAGTACTAAAGAATCAGTTAATATCTGTCTCAATCCAAACAATCCATTATTGGAGCTCTTTAACAGAAAAAGACAAATTCAGAAAGTTAAATTATGTGATGAATAGTCAAAAGGTAAGTTACAGGTCAGTTTAAAGTCTTTTATTATAGAATCATCATTGTTGCCGTTCTCCCTGGTGAGTCACTGGACCTTGCCTCCATGCTGTAGATAGGGCAAACTCTAAATCGAGCCTTGCTCTTTTCATCAGTTTTAATAGTGCTGCTAAATATTTAAAGACCTGTCTTCAAAAATATTCTAATTGCCTCACACTTTACAAGAGGAAATTAAGCCATTTACATAAGCAAAACTCTTAGTTTCCATAGTTTAGATTTAAAGGCAACATTGCTCCCTGCTCAGAATAGGTTTGTTATTTTCCTTCTTGCCATCCGTGTCCCCCTATCAGGTTAAATCTTCCTTCTCTCTTCTTCTCCTTAGGTCCCCTTTAGCCATACTGTTTAAGAAAGACAAAGACAACTTCTTAAAATTCTGCTTATGTTCTTGGGGAAATGTCACTTGTTTGGCAGGGATCCTAAACAGTAGCACAGCTTGATCCCCTTGCACAGCCCTACACACAGCCAGACCTGACATCAGGAAGCCTTTTCCATGACAGGCATAAATTAAGCTGAAATTCAGTTGCAGAATAGTGGATTATGTTTTATAGAATGTACAGTCTGAAAATCAGATTCTGATGGCTTTTTATCGGGTTAATTTCCTCTTCTAAACTCACCTTAAAAGAGATTTGATAAAAGTAGACTTTTAAAGGGCTTATTTTGGGAGGGTAAGGGTTGTTGTTTGTTTGGGTGTGGTTTTGAGTGTTTTGGGTATTTTTTTTTTTCAGAGGTGGCAGGGTGGGAGAGAGAGTCATTGATTTTGGTTTTCTCCCTGAGGATTTACTATGAAATCATTTATTCAAAGCTGTGAATTGCCTTGTTGCAAGTCACCAAGCTAATTTTGGCAGTACTGTGTACACAGAAATTTTTAGAAACTTTGCTGAAATGTTTCTTGAAAGTTCACAATAAAAAGGTGAGGATCCCATCTGCTCAGACACAACTGTGCAAGGTTATATTCAAAGGAGACGTTTTCCCCCTTCTTCCCCTCCCATGTTGATATCAAACCTGTTAATTAACCTGTTACTCAAATATAAAGCTGTACGTGCCAAGAAGTAGTATTTAGGAATGTATTCAAATAAGAGAAACGCTGGCTGGCTAATAGCAATATTTCCTATGAGATAATAAAAAATTGCTCAGTTGTAATAAAATCCACTGCACTGTGGTAAAAGGCCGTGTGAACCAAGTGAAGAAAAGTGTCGTCCACTTTCCACTCAGCCTGGTAGCCAATGGCAAGAGCGCTGGTGATAACATAAATAAAATAAAGTAAAATAAAATATAATAAAATAAAAATTGGGGGCGGTGGGCAGGGAGGATGGGGGAAGGTAGGAACAACCCAAACCCAAATGCGCCCACTGTGTAGTAGATTATTATTAGCAGAAGTTTGATGCTATACATATGGGCAGTGTTATATCTGGATCTAAGCCGGTAAAACTACTTGGTACTGTGTTGTCGCTTCAGCAGGGAGTCTGAGGGATCTCTATACCATACTCTACCATATGCAACCAAAATACCCAGAATAAGCCAAAATCATTTTCTTCATGGACAGAAACAATAGAGGAAATATTTTGCCTCCTCTAGGAAAATACACCTTGTCTTGTAATACCTGTCACTCTCCTTACATATATAACTGCACACATTAATATTTTTGAGTTGCCAGTCATTTAACAAATTAGTGATTCTGTGTTTATGTTTTTTCTTTATGATGTCTGATTATGATGATAAATAAAAAAATAAAAAGTGAAAAGCATGAACTTTAACTTATTTTTCTTTTTTTTTTTCTTTTTTTTTTTTTTAATTATGCACACATTTCGGCATGAATGTGAAAAAACGGTTTAGGAGAAAAACTACCTTAGGATTTTTTTTCCTTACTCTGATGCCTTTTGAAAAAGAGTCAATAAGAGTGGGAGAACCTGAGTTTACATTCTGTCTTATTTCTTACTACTATTTTGTTTCCCAGCCTAAGGCATGCATACAACTAAAAAAGTCCCCAACTTTGGCTTCTTTCTGAAAGAATGAAAACATGATCTCAAGTGTTTTGAACATAGTGCAGAGTTGTTATTTCTAGAACATCGATCCCTCTCCTTTTACAAACTAATGGAAGTTCAAGTATATTAGGGAATGAGATGCTCAGTTAATGCTAATGGATAATATAGGTCTTACTGAAGGATGATATTAACTGAGAGTGCATGTGATTTAAACATTTTTATGCTTGCTGTTCCATCAGTGAATTAATTCCACATACCGGCCCTGTAAATTTTGTGATGAGAAAACATGGCAAATATAAATCTGATGTGGATCACAAATCTGAAGGAAATTTGTATATTGGCTACATAGAGGTAGCCCATAAGTGTTTATGAGATGGAGCCAATGGAAGAAGCCATTTAGGAACACCATACTGTATATTTGCTGCTCCCAAACAGACAGTATTAGAAAGTTAGGATGAGTAATACTGGTAATTAGATCATTTTCTGTTTTGTTTAATTAACATACTTACAGTATAAGCCTCTTTGTAGCTTTGATATGTGTTTAGGTTTTCAACAAATTGGTAGTCTGCTTTAAACTCCTTTTAAAGTTATTATTTTAACTAGGGATTTGAGTGGGCAGCTTTTAATGGTTGATGCTAAGTATGTCATTCCACAGAAGCTAATTAAATATTTGAAAGACTTCTTTAAACCAAATGAATCATTAAAAAAAATAAAAAAGCAGGGGAAAAAGACAAAGAAGTAAAGAGAAAAGGTAGGAATTTAGGGCCAACAGCTTCAGTTTTCATTTTTGTGCCTGAAAGACTGAGGTTTCTCTGATGATCAAATGCTTCATTATTGCACTTTCAGATTAGGCCATTGGAAGTGAAATGCTGTATTCATACCTACAACTTAATGTTCAGCAATATTAAACAGTCTGGTTTTGAAGTAAATGTACTCTGTTCTGAAACTGAGACTTTAGAGGTCATAGTTTACTATAAGTAATGTATTCAAAAGAAATACGAACTTGATCTAGCTAGTCTACCTGGATGAAATGTCTTCAGCTTAGCAGAACACTTATATTAGCTAAGGTTTTGGATTCTAAGCCCTGTGAAGTTTAGTGTTTCATTTCTGTATTTATGTATGTTCACAAACATGTATAAACAGGGGTAGGACGCACTGCTTTTCTACTTTGTAGAAACAATATTAATATCATAATCTATTGTCCACACAGTAAAAAAGACAATTAAAAAATCCAAATCCTCTCTCTACCGGAATGCTTCCAGAAGAGTGAGGAACAGGTGGTCACTAATTAATTTCTCTTTTTGAGTAAAATAAAGCTATTACCCATGCAAGGACTAAGCCATCACAGCTGTACTCTGTACACTCTCCAGTGAAGGTGGGCAGTGCATAGAACTGCAGCTATGGACAGTTTTTGGTCACTGGTATTTAGGACCGTATTTACAGAAAAGGAAACAAAATGAAAACCCACCAGGGGTGCGCTGAAGATGGCCAAACTGGACAGGCTAGAAGCAGATTTAGACAGGCTTTAAAGACAGTGCGTGTCATAAAGATAGTGATTTGGATGGGCATAGTAGAAAGTGAAGGGAGCAGTCATGATTTTTGCACTTCCAGAAATCCCAAGAGAGTATTTGAAAGTGCTTTCTCTCTAAAGTGGATTCCAGTACTTTTTACACCTAATAAGGAAGGATGAGAACTTACACTGAAATGTAGAAGAGACCACTGGGAAGCAGGAGTCGTAACAATCTTGACAAGAAACCAGCTGGAGAAAAAGGGAAATGCTATTGCCAGGAGTTTTTTATTCATTTGTTTTATTTAGTTTTTAAGATGAAGTCTTTTCCAAAATTGAAAAAAAATATGTATCCTTGCCACTCATATATTTTATAGATAATACATCTTTAAAAGAACAAATCAGGAATGTATACATGCAACATTAGACAGAAAATGTTCATTTGTTGGTTTTTTTTTTTTTTAAATTTTCCTGGAAAATTCTGTGAAAACCAAACAAAAATGAAATAAAAATTTCCTCATGTCCTTATATAACAGTTCATCTAGAGTGAAGAAACTGAGAGAGTTCAAAGACAGACAGTAGGTGCATATTTTGAGATTCATATGGGATCCATGTCTCTGCTTTGTACAGATCACACAAGTTCGTTGACTTGTCAGACTTCTGATGGAAGTCACTAAGATAAACAGTACAGCAGGTTACTTTTTTAGTGCCTTTCTCTCTCACCTTTACATTGTTGTTGTTATTAATATATACAAATGAAATATACCACAGTTAAAATATTATTTTTTTCCAGACTAAACCCAGATTCTAAAATTTGAAAGTTTATGAAATGCAATTCTTTGTTTTCAGCATGTTCGACTCAAAAAAAGAATTTAACTTCTCAGTCATATCATTTGTAAAGAGAAAGCATTTAATTTGCGTTTGGATCACAAATATCTAGGAAACTAAAAGAAGAATACTAGTGAACCCTTTTTCTTGGCAGAATCTCCTGTTGTCTTGAAGTCATGCTTCCTCGTACCTTCTGTGTTTCTACGTTTCTTGCTATGAATTTGGTTTTCCTTTCTGGGAACAATTCTAACAGAAGGGATGAAGAATACTTCAAATGTAGTTTACTGTAAAAGCTAGCAATTAATTGAATTGCTGTCTGAACAATTTTTTTTATATTTTGTTAATGTTCTCAGGAGTAAATAATTACATAGAAGATGATGGATGAGATATAATTGGGTTTCCACCCTTGACACCATTTTTTGAATAAAAACAATGAGGTTTCTTCTTTTGACTATCTAATGTTTTTGAGGGTTAGGGTCTTCATAGGCAATCTGAAAATACAATACACAGGGGCAAAACCCGGAAACAAACAATGTGTGAATACAGGTGGAGCACCACATCAAAACTCAAATAGAATACAGTTGCAGAGCTTGTTATTAAACTTTTATCTTCCTGGTAAAGCTGTCAGTATTCCTCTTTACCCTCACACACATTGCCTGTGTATATTAATAGTCTCTGCTGTTATATTTAATCTATATACAGTATTAACTATATATTCTGCATAGAAATTATATTCATAGTCTATTTCCATGACACACACATCAATATACGCACCACCCTGCTGCTATGTGTGCAAATTGTGCCAGGGTTTACCTGATGACTTCTCTGAAAAAAAAGCAGATGATATGACTGAGAAGTTAAATTCTTTTTTTGAGTCGAACATGCTGAAAACAAAGTTTAATAACAAGATTTGCATTATATCCTTTCAAATGTTCATTTTCTATAGGCAATAAGAAGGAAAAAATCAGTTACCAAACTTCAAAGATGCATAACTGAAAACAAATACAGATTTCTTTATAGAAAACAGCCCTCCTCAGTGATGGTCAGTTCCTTGTTAGAATTTAAGCTTACTACATTAGCTATCACTCATTTCGGTTTTGGGATGTTCTAGGAACAATTTAAGTGGCAAAGTATTTTTCCTAATAGAAAATTTATCAAAACATATCTAACTTGAAGTAGCACCGAGATGAGGAAAGCTATCCAAGAACATCAAGATGGGAAGTGCTTACAAATCACGGAAAACAAGGATTAGCAGGCAAGTAATTATTAAAGGCTTACTAATAGCAGGAATACTGATGTATCTGAAATGAATTAGTATGAACATAAGTATAGTTTGCAAGCATCAGGTAGATGCTTTCATTGCTGGAGTGCTATGTCCCAAGTCAAGAAACTACAGAGCTATACCATGTAGAGTATACACAGTGTATAGAAAGAGACACAACATAAATGGGAGGACAAATAGAAATAAAAAGAAAAGCAACGTTTTTCTATTTTGGAAATAAAATAGCTTATTTCTTATTTATAGTTTTTTGTGCACTACCCTTGCAGTTTCTTAGCAACTCAGCCTTCTGAAACCTTGACCTTGAAAAGGGGCAGAATATGGAATGGGATGCAATTTCCTATGAACTCAAATTATGGAGTTAGGAAACTGGTCGGTAAATGACTGCCAAATAGAGGTATAGCAAAATGTTCTTTTTCAGCAAACAACTGAGTCAAAATGCCCAAGCTCAATAAAAACCTTTATCAAAAGGCTGAATATACTACTAGGCTCACAACAGAGAACAAGACAAGGGAAAATGGACAAAAATTGCACAACTGAGCCTGCAGGGAATTTCAACAAAGATTTGTAAATATAAAGTAATATCTTGAAAAGAGTGCTATGTCTTGATCTCATTCTAGGTGAAAATATGTCCAGTAAAATACCAAAAGGAAATGGTCAAACTTGGCTTTTTTGCTCATTCTTGAAATGCCATCTACTAAAAAGTGATTTGCACGCTTTTTGTCAGAGACAAGCGTACTTCAGGTCAGTCAGACCCTTCACTGGAGGTTGAATGAGGACCTTGTAACTTGTTTAGATAACACAGTCACCCGTTCAAGTATCGTTCAAGTCTGACTAACATTCTTCGATTTATCACATTCTAGTTACGTGTTTTTATATGAAAAACTCCATCAATAACCATTTCTTCTGCCGTGGGACTATAAGATCAATGAAAAAGGAGATAAATAAGCAAATGTATTTAAAAATATGTATAGCTTTTTGTAGGTGGAGTAAAAATAAAGGAAGTAAGACCTTCTTACAAAATCATAGAAACTGAATCTCTGTAAATATGTCTTTACTGCTATTCTTTTCTAAAATTTAGATGACGAATCTAATATCTTAAATCCTTTGAACAGATCCAGGCCAGCATATTTGTGTATATCCAAATAATCTGAGAATAAGAAAAACCTAACAGTATTTATGGTTATCTTCATAGATATCTATCAGAGATCCGGATCCAAAGCACAGTATTTGAGGGTGCTAATCTCTACATCTGGCTTTAGCTCATATTGTTATTATGAGTGGTTTTGGTTGTTACATTTTGTATAACAAGAAAAATACGCATTATCCAAATTTCTGCATTGAACATTTGAGTTGTCAGTAAAACTTTCATTGGTTTCAATGGTAGTGGATACAGCACAGAGCTATTCAATTTTATGATTTTTTGTATTCATAGGGAGAATTAATACAAAAGGCGGGGGGTGGGGGGAAGGGGAAAGATACCCAATCCTAAACATTCTTATTTTGGGACAAAGGGTTAGAAGTGTGCAATAGAAAGTAAACATGGAGGAGTTCTGTATACGAAGAGAATTATACTGAACTTGGTGCTTTCAGAAAGATCTGCTGAAAAACTTAATCCAGGCAAGAAGCTGATCTAGAAAAGAGTAATGAAAATATTTGAATTAAAGTTTCCTTAGCTTTTACTTAGTTATTTTAGGTACAAATCTTCAGTTTCCTATGACCAGGGTCATAATTTGCATAAGCTGGGATAGAAAACAATTTACGTGAGAAGACTTTGTGACTAATGCACAAGTGAAGCTTGTAAGCAAGGTTCATTTATTTAGATTATTCTGTTAAAAGATAAGTCTGCTAAAAGACTGTAGGTGACGTGTGGTTTCCTGCTATATCAACTACAAAATGATCTGTATTTAGAAAATAGCACATCACTCAGAGGTACGCTGAGACTAACAGGACTAATACTGAAAAAGTTTCTTAGGACTACAAATAAGTGAGTTTATATTGTATTACACTTAGGCCATGAAAACAATCATCACGTTTTAAATTATTTTCTCTATCTCTAGAAGCTTATACTGGACCATGTTCTTTGGCTGTAGCTTTTTGTGTTATTTCCTGCAGGTGTCTCCGATTGTCTCAATTCTATGCGAGTATTTTTTCTGTGCAGATTAGTGCCTATGAACCTCAATTACAATCATGTTTGAAAGACATTAATACGTTGTTCACTCTCCAATTAAGGTCAATAAGAAGGTGCTAAATAAGGTGCATCTACTAATGTGGTTCTTCTTGAGGCCGCTCACTACAAGAAAGACATTGAGGTGCTGCAGCATGTCCAGAGAAGGACAACAAACCTGGTGAATGGACTAGAGAAAAAAGTCTTATGAGGAGCAGCTGAGGGAACAGGGATTGTTTAGACTAGAGAAAAGGAGGCTGAGGGGAGACCTTATCGCTCTCTACAGCTACCTGAAACAAGTTCTCCCATGTAACAAGAGATAGCACAAGAGGAAATGGCCTCAAGTTCTGCCAGGGGAGTTTTAGACTGGATATTAGGAAAAATTTCTTCACAGAAAGGGTTATCAAACATTGGAACAGGCTGCCCAGGGAAGTGATGGAGTCACCATCCCTGCAGGTATTTAAACGGTGTGTAGACATGGTGCTTAGTGACACGGTTTATTGGGACTTGGAAGTGTTAGGTTTATGGTTGGACTCAATCTTTAAGGTCTTTTCAAACCTAAATGATTCTATGATTCTGTGATTTTATAAGACAACTACTTCCAGATCAAATTTTGAGGTTACCATTATCATGTCTACTGCAGTTTTCAGTCTTCAGAACTGCACTACCATCTAGGATAATAATTTCTCATATGCGTAATTTACCCTTTCTTACCTTTTAAAATGTTTAATAGGAACTGTTAGCAGTAGAAGAAATTAAAATTCTTAAACTGATGTTAGAGCTATGAGGAATTTTTTTTTTTTTTTTGTGGAAAAAAAAATATTTTGGTGTTAGTTTTTAATTTCTAATTTTGAGAAATAAATAGAACTGGAATATAGTATTGCAACATGAAAACTAATATTATTTTCTTTCCATCCCCTTTAATATCCCCTATAGCCTGTTTTCCAGCTCTGGCTTTTCACAGTAGTTACTATTTAAAAATCCAAGCCATTAAGATAAGTGAGTTCCACTTCTGAAGAACATCATAGGATAATGTTAGGAATGTTTCTCACATTAGCAACATAATTGTTTTGGGAATGTACAATCACCAGATTTCACTGTCAATATCTAATAGGAAAAGGAAGGATATTTAGTGATCAAGGTGATTAATTGTATTCTTGCTATTATTTTGGATTTTTCTCTCAAGGATAAAATAGACAAATCAATTTTTAGCCACCATGACATGTATAATTTAAGTTATATTTTTCTTTAGACTAATCTGTTATGTGAATGGAAACAAAATTGGAATTTGAAACAAAAATGTCTTTTAGTGAAAGGAATGCTTTCTTGGAGATACTTTTTAGCACATAACTCTCAAGAAATCAAAAAAAAAACAAAACCTTCTTCAACAATTAGTAGGTCATTTACTCTGCCTAATATTTAGAGATTATTTTTTTCCTAGCCTGTTCCTATGTTCTAGCATAAAATTTCAACTCTTCCAAAGGTTGTCACCTCTGTGAGAAATAGAAGCTAGAATCCATTCACCTACCCAATAGCGTGTTTATCTGATTCGTTCATTGCTATTAAATGCTCTGGAATTCTCCGTAATCCTCATAAAAATCCACTGATGTCTATGAGGATAATTGCCTAGATGAACAGTGCAGTGGTATAATGGGAGAAGTAAAATGTAATTGTATATATATTCTGTGTATATAGAACAATTATTAATATAAAAGAAATAGGATATATAATAAAATTAACATGCAATTAAGGTCTTTATTACTTTTTCAATCACTTCTAATATTTTATTTTTATTATTTTAAAGCTTGAGCCTTTAAGTATCATATTTTCAATCTTTTTCTAATAACTATTCCACCCAGAAATTTATCTTTAAATAACAAATTGGTTAGTTTGTTTTAGTAGAAACAGATGGCAAGAATGAATTATGAAAAGCTCAAGAAATATCAGCCTTTGGAGCTCATGTGCAAAGGATGGTTTGCCTGCTTTTGATGAGAGTATGATGAGGCCATATTGTACTTCCAGGATTTACAGTAACATGGAGCAAGTAACCCAAAACTAGGTTACTAAGCCAAGGAGTTGGTGCCTGCTTAAAATCAATGTTTCAAGCAGCAGATTACCAAAGTGCTTTTTTTTCCTCAGGATCAGCAGAGCTTAACATAATATATAAACATGTTGATAAATAGGTTAGAAAGTCTGTTACCAAATGAAGCAGACATTTTCCTACATAACTCTGGCTTCTTTGGAGGCTCAGAGAAATCTCTGCTTGCTTTTAGCAAGCTACCAAGACAGAGAATACGTTTAGGAAAAACAAGAAGGTCTCCACTGTAGGCAAGGGAATACAATTTTTGCCATTATTACTAAAAGGCTACATAGTCTTTGTATGGACCAGAAAGAGCAAGGTCTCAGGTATAGCCAGGGCTTGCCTTGCTCTTCGTTGGGTTTAGCTATTTTGAGCAATTTGGCTGTTTGTTCTCAGCCAGGCTTTGGCAAACTGCATCTGAGTTGAATGGCAAGATAAAAACTAAGGAATCAATTCTCTTGAGACATGTAACATAATGTGAAAAAAAAAGATCCAAAATTCTTAAAAGTTACATTTTAGTCACCGAGCCAGAAAGATCTTTGGAACAAATTTAAGACTTATTCTTGATAAAATGTAACCTGTCCTTTCAAGACAATAAACTATTATAAGATTAGAACTAGTTCACAACCTCTTGACACAGACATCCAGATAACAGGGAAGTCAATAACGTATGTGAAGAGATTAGCATTTACACACTAAATAACTTATTTCTGTTAGAGGACATAATCAGGGATATCTATCAGTCTATCTGTATACACACTCCCACTCCCTGCCAATGAAACAAGAAAAAAAAAATATATATATATATCTATATGTAATCGTATGGACCATAAAAGAAACTGAAATTTATTAGTAACATTGAACCAGTGAAAACTGACTGCAATAACTGTCTAAAGATATTTGCCTATTTCCTTGAGAAATTAGAATTGGAAAGGTTTTACGGGTAAGATAAACACTGAAGAAAGTGAAAGAGTTCTTATGTGTAATAATGGAAGGAGATATTTCTTCCCTTGACTCTGACCCTCGTGCAGGAGAACACGAATAGATCCCAAAAATGGTCTGGAAGCCAGTTATGGATCAATAGGAATTTAACAAGACCCTGTGGATCTGTAGATTGAAGATGACTATAATCTTCTAAGTCTTGGTTTATGTTTACAAGACATTTCCATAACTGAAAAACAACAAAAGAACTTTTTCAATTTTGTTATTTTTTACACGTATCTGTGTATCTGGTCTGAAAAGTAGCCAGGACCTCACTTTTCAAAGCAAGGAAGAGATTATTGTATGATCATAGAATTCAGAGTAGGACATTAAAGAAAAAAAAGCAAGAAAGTTAGATGACATTCATAATAGAACTGCAGGTTATTAGCAGAAATACATTTGTTGATGTTTGCATAAGTTTTAGGAATCTCCAGAAAAGTTAGAATTGATTATTATGTACATGTTCATTTATGGAATAGATTGACTACTTCTATTTTCATATAGCAATGAGAATACATGTTTGACAAAAAAAAAAAAAAAAAAAAAAAAAAAAAAAGTGGTTTTATTATAAAACCAAAAGTTAAAAAATATAAGCACAATGCAACAAAAATACAGACCAGTGCTATGGGTGCATTTTTTGAATAGCAGTACCAAATTAAACTCTTTCTACCTTTTCTTTCCTCACAACTAATTTTCCCCTCTCCTGTATCCCCGTCCATTTGTGACAGCACACTGTGCCGCTCGCTCGGGCCTTCCCAGTACGGGAAGAATCGGAAGCAAAAAGGCAAAACTCTTGGGTTGAGACAAAGGCAGTTTAACAGGACAGCACAGGGAACAAGAAAACAACAACAATAACAGGGACAGAGGAATATACAAACACGATCACGGAACCGCCGCTCCCCAACCGGCCCGGGATGCCCCAGCCCGCTCCCAGTGGTGACTTCTCGCCCCCTCCCTCAGCAGCTCCAGGCGGGCACACGGCATGGGTTACCTCTCCTGGGGAGAAGTAACCCTGTCCCCGCTGGAACCAAGACAATTATGGATCTGATGTTATTTACTTTTTTTTCTGTTCGAGGTGTGTGTGTTTAGGGGTTCTCCACCCCTAGTAAACCCCAGTTTCATAACCTAATTCATTGAATGAATGAATATTATTGCACAATTGAGATTAGTATATATAAACGTAGATATGAATGCATACATATGAATATATGGCATTATGAGTACCTATGAATATACAATACATATATTAAACCTGCACTATTTAGGGAGTGGGGCACTGTAGAGAAAGTGTAGGAGTGAGCAGCAGAGTCAGTTTGGGATATATGTACTGGTATGGCTGCCATATATAAAACCTTATTTTTTAAGGTATACTGAACAAGCCAACCATATCCTAGGCTGCACCAAAAGAGGTGTGAACACAGGTCAAGTGAGATGATTCTCCCTCTCCGTACTCTCATGAGTACGGAGTACTCTCTGGAGTACTGCATCCAGCTCTGGGGCCCCCAACATAAGAAGGACCTGGCCCTGTTGAAGTGAGTCCAGAGGAGGGCCATGAAGATTATCAGAGAACTGGAGCACCTCTCTTATGAAGACAGGTTGAGGAAGTCGGGGTTGTTCAGCCTGGAGAAGAAAAGACTCCAGGGAGACCTTAGAGCAGCCTTCCAGTATCTAAAGGGGCCTAGAAGAAAGCTGTGGAGGGACTTTTTAAAAGGGTATGTAGAGATAGGACATGGGGGAATAGTTTTAAACTGAAAGAGGGGAGATTTAGATTAGATATTAGGAAGAAATCCTTTACTGTGAGGTTGGTAAGACACTGGAACAAGTTGCCTAGAGAAGCTGTGGATGCCCCATCCCTGGAAGTGTTCAAGGCCAGGTTGGATGGGGCTTTGAGCAGCCTGGTCTAGTGGGAGGTGTCCCTGCCCATGGCAGGGGGGTTGGAACTAGATGATCTTTAAGATGCTTTCCAATCCGAGCCGTTCTATGATTCTATGAACAGAAAAATACCGTCACAATCACTTAAGAATTTTAGTTTTTAATAGCTGACATGAAAGCATAGTCTTATTGAATCTACCATCATTGATCTTAATACAAGCAACCTCAGAAAAGAAATTAGCATGTCTTCATTTTGGCTGGTGAGCTTTCTCTTAAAATGCATTTAATTCATTAACATTTCCTATACTTTCACCTTCTCAGTCTTCAAAATATGTAGTGATGTTTTTATTTTTTAAATGTTACAAGTGAAAATTCAATGACAGATCACTTCTATGAAAGACATCTGAGATGACTACGGTCCCTTCCAGTTTTGCTCTGTGGGGTTTGGTTTCACTTTGGCATGACTCTTCTGGAATTCATACTGCTGATGCTTCAGTACATTAATTTTCATTGAAATGGATTTACTTGATAACTAAATATTAAAGAGTTTTACAACACTGTAAAAATGGTATGTTACCAAGCATACAATCTTAGTATGTTTTTTGCTCTTCACAGAAACCATATATTTCAATGGTTCAAATGGTAGAGGTGAGAAACATTTTGTCCAAACTGTTTTATCCTGAACTGTTAAGTGTCACAACAATGCATAAGGGACTTTGGATTCAGACTAAAGTATTAAATTTTAAATACCTGCTGATATATGGTTGCTTCGAAAACTGGAGAAAAAGATTTCCATACATAGGAGCCACCTTCTCTGAAGAGATATACTGCCCAGTCAACTGCACTAAAAGGACAAACAGAGCGAGGCTTTCATGTGATGCTTGTGAGAAGAAATACAAAATGAAACTAATTTGAAATGTTTCATATTTGTTCTACACACAAAGTTGTTGTGTTTTGTTTGGGTTTTTTTTTTTTTNTTTGATCTCTCTGACTTTGATTTTGATAAAATCTAATGCCTGTTCAAAATTCTCAGACTGTTTAAATGTACTGTTTCAAATCCAGGCACGATACTGAATACAGGTAATAAAGCTATAACTCCTATATTTTGGTATTAGCATATGTATACACGACTACAATTTCTTCTCCTTTTATGATTCCTCTTACAACAGCATGATTTAAAAGAACACAGTTTAGTCTCCTTATGATTCAACACAGTGAGAAAAAAAAACCACTACAATTTAAAATGTTGCTTTTTTTAATCTCTTCACTTTTTACTATACATCAACAGTAATTTATAATAATCCTGCCTGCTCTTTTCCAGTTATTATAACAGGTTTTATTATAAATCACTGTGTTCATGTTCTGCAATGCAGTATGTTCATAACTGAGTTAGAACATCATGACCATATGCCTAGCACTGCAGGGAAAGTCTGTCTGAGAGTTGAGGTAGGATGGAAAAAAAGTAAATTATTGTCAGAATTACTAAAGACTGAAAGCTCTATTTTATGACAAAGAACAACCAAGATTTTATGTTATATAAGCAAAACTGCATATAACTTGTATATATTAAAATAACATCAAGGAATGCTGTTGGTTTTGTTTTGGTTGGTTGCTTCCCTTACACTTTTATCTAACAAATGAAAATTATAATTAATTCTGAACACGAGCAATGTAAATCATGCACATGGATGGAGAGACTGCACCTTTTTAAAGCTGCAAATAGAATTTAACAGATCAAAATCAGTCAGGTTTGTTATTCTGTTTACAAAGATATAAATTCTTCATCAAATTTTATTACCAGGCTGGCAATATGATTTAACTGTTGCACTTAAATGGCAATTAAACCATCAAATGTTCACGCTTGGTAGTTAGGTGCTATTATTTGTTGTGGTTGTGTTATCTGTTATGGTAGCATATAGGTACACAGGGCAATTTCCTGCTTTAGATGGTAACAGAATACCCTAAAATGAAAAGTATGTGTCTCTTTTATGAACTTTATTTCCCAACTTGCTGGCGAACCAACAAGACAATTTATTTTACTTTAGGTTTTTTTCTATGTTCTTTGAAATAATCCTGGGGTTTTTTGGCCTAAAAACTATTCATCTCACAAATGATAAATTCACCATTTATGGAAAGAAATGTATTGCAAGAAAAATTTCTAAAATCCATCTTAATCCTAAGCTTTATTTTTTTTTTTTGATGGGTCTTGTGAGCTGTCTATGTCATGTGTATTGTTTCTGGCAAACCTATCTTCAACAGTGAATTTTTATCTGCCCAACCACTGTATCTGTTGTTAGTCAGTTGTAAGGAGTCAGAAGTTGGTGATGGGTAATCTCAGTGATAGGAGTCCAGTAAACTGCTCTTTTATTGTAAACAGACATTATGGTAGTGGTTGAAGATCCTTGATCTGTGAGTCCTATCAGCTTTAATTTTAATCACTGTGGTCAGCATTATGACAATACCTGGGAAAGCATGATATAATCTATATCGACTAATAATGTAACAAATATTTATCTATACTTAACAAAAACTTATATTCATCTAATATTGCTTCATGGAAGGATAGGAATAAAATATTATTTTTGAGGTATCCATGTCATATTTTGTGTCTTATGTTTATGACCTATTTTCATTATTTTCCAGGTACTTGAGGCGAATCACTTGATGATACATCTCTAGGAGAAAATTATTCACTACTTCTAAGGCTAGAAAAAAGATAGAAAACACAACAATTCAATGTTAGCTGTAAATTAGCTTATTAATTAAAACTAATTATGAAATATAAACATCCATTGTCTTCAATGTTCTTATAAAAGGGTTAGCTGTTCAGTGGTTGCTCTGTCACATTTCCTGCTTTTAATAAAGTGGCTGAGAGCATTCCACAGTCAGGAGCAATACAGTATTTTATTTTACCTGTTCAGTTCCTCCAGAAGATACAAGGAAATTCCATCAAAATTCTTAATATTAAATAAAACTTACCGTTATTTTTCTGCAAGTCAGAAAGCCCTTCTTATTACCACAAGTCTTTGGAAAGCATTTATTTCTTTATCCTCACATCCAAATCTGCAACCTCACTGTTCAATGGAGGCTTTTTGTTTCCTCTTAGATATTCCATGAAATATGGTATTTACTCTTATCCTTATGTTTTAGTGTCCTAACTTGCCATACTCTTTGGAAGTAAAAATTGTCTTACTATGCAGTTTTTCTTGTGAATACTTAAAATGTGTTCAATTAAATTTACAAATGGAAAATTATAGTATAGGCAAAATAGTTTACAGAATCACAGAATCTTCATGGTTGGAAAGGACCTTTAAGATCATCGAGTCCAACCAAACAACCTACAATCTCTGCCACTAGACCATGCCCTGAAGTGCCACATCTAGACGTTTCTTAAACACCTCTAGGGATGGTGACTCAACCACCTCCCTGGGCAGCCTGTTCATAAAGGCATTGGTGAAGAAATGAAGACTTCATCTACTTACACATGGATGAGATGCGAGAAGATATTCCTTTTTATCCAGCTGACTTGCTATAGAGTTTTCTAACTTGCTGAAGTCACTTCAGGGAAGAGTTCAATGAGATAAGCTGAGCTGATTTTATAGTTCATTGCTACTGAAAGAAGTGGCTACTCTTGCATCTCCACACTCCTGGCTTGATCCCTTGTGCTTCTTTGATCCCTAGTGAGCTAATTCCACACACTAAAAAAACAGAAGCTAATCCAGCAAAAACTAAAGAAGTAGTAGTTTATTGTTGATGTAATGAGCTGGAAATGCTCACCAAGAGGTCAAATGAACACCACAGCCTGCACAAGAAATGAGGCATAACTTTCACTGAGAGAAAGGGAGGAGGAAGTAGGATGGCTGATTTAATGGCCTGATAGATCAGTTCATCTGCCCTGTCTGATTGCATCTGGAGATTACATTTAGTAAAGAAAACATTTCTTTTGAGGATCATGTTGATTTACATGAAGTCTTTCTCAAGTTCTCTAGAGCAACCAAACACTTGTACTCAGTTGTACTTACTTTTATACATTCATTCTTGTTTAAAAGATAATTTTGTTACATGCCCCACTTAGATTCTTTTTCTTACATTCAAATGCATTTTTTTGTATTTCCTGTACCTTACTGACTTACTGGAAACTTTCTACTTCAACAAGTTGTTGAAGTGATTATTGTTGAAGGCACTATGAAGTTGTGGTAGTTGTTGAAGTCGTTTCTACTTTTTAAGATACAGATCATAACTTCACTTGATAAGGAGATAATCTAGCAGTTTATCACCATCAAAAAGACACAGTTCTGCCTTTTATCCCTTTCTAACCTACTTTTCCATTTCTAATTTCATATGCCTTGCATTTATTTATCTTGTTTTTGTTCACTTATTGGACTGCTTCCTGAGATTATTTAACTCACTTCCTCAGCAGGAAATCAACACAGAAAAAAATGCCCAAAAAGATGGCTATTTTTTTCTTGGATGAGGACTTTGAATTCGTTCAGAAATGGGATTGAAGAAGCCAGAGCTAGAACAAAGTAAGTAAAACATCAAAATGTAGGATGGTACAAGGGAAGCAGTTCTGGAGGTGACAGAAAGAGGAGAGGAAATTCATCTTTTGCTTTACTTACGGTGGAATTATGTTATTGTAAATAGAACGATAGCATCATTTTTTTCTTTCTCACTTGGAAGTGTTTCCAGTACTGAGCTTTATACCTGAGCTGTATATGAGATACAGACGTATCAGATAAATGAGGTAAAGCTCATTTTGAGATACTGTCTGAAAGAAAACACAATGATAATAAGCCATTCTCTGTGGATTACAGAGAATGATCCATCCAACACTTGGCATCTGTCTTCTATGGTAAGGTAAGATTTTGCTCTCCTGAATATACAAAAGGACTGGAAGTTAGTGTGCTCATCACCTCGTTTGTTCTGGGGGTGACTGTAGGCACTAAGTACAGTACAAGCCAACAGTGTACATGTAGGGCAAATAAGAGGGAGTGGCATCTTGGGAAGTTAGGAAAAGCTTTTTCACGAGGAAGCTGGCAGCAGCAGAACAGATTTTCCAGAGAGGCCGGGGAATTTACATCCTTGGGGGCTTCAGTTAGTCAGATGATACTTAGGCAAGACTAAAGGGTCAGGTAGACAACAGCACAGCTGACCTGTAACACTTGGATCAGAGACCTCCAGAGATCCCTTCAGTCAACATTTACGTGATTCTATAGTTCTGTGACTGGTTTTAATTTTTTCTGCATTTTTTTGCACAATCACCACACTACAAATGGCAAGGGTTGGAAAGGCTGGCCTGGAATCCTTCCCAGTGCAGGATGTTACCCAGGAACGGTGTTTCTAAGTGCTTTGAATATTTTCTTACTACTGTTGTTCATGGGGATTTGGATTCATACAAATACAATTACAAATTAAATAAATCTTTGTATTTTTAATTTTTTTTTCTGTATTTCATTTTAAGGTTGGTGGTCAAGGACTCTGCTAACAAGTTGACTGATTAGAAAGCAAATTCTATAATCTTTGTTTCTTATCAGGCAAATTTCTATCATCTAACTGTGATCCCGCAGCCTTTTAGAACTTATCTGAGCAAACTCCTCAGCATTAAACCTTAATTTAAATGGGGGCATTTCAGAGCAGACTCAGCTGCCTTTTTCATGTTTCCTTTAACAATCTCACTGCTTCTCAGCAAGGAGTCAAGATGCCTGTGTATAGTAAATTTTGATGGGCTTTAATTTTTACTCAGAGAATTATAAACGCTCTGTTTTTCTGAAAAAAATGCTGTACTTCAATAACTGTTCTGCACTGGTTTGTTTACTTATTTTCTGATGTAATTTTTTTTTTTTTTTTTTTTTGCTATTTTATGGTACTAATGGTAGGCTCAAGTTAAAAGACAACACAAATAAATAAATGCAGATAGTCAACACTTGTTTAAAGTAATAAACTTTTTCCATTATTTCCTTTGTTGGCAATTATTAAATTATGCAGCCCCACTGACATATTTTAGTGATCAGTGGCACAGAACCAACCAAGTTTTGTGAAGAAATATTTCAGAATTTTGTCCATCCAGAGGCTCATGTTGCATGAACTTTTCTATCCACACCCAAGGTCAGTAGTGGCGAAAAGTCATTATTAACTGGTGTTGATGTTTGCAAAATGAACTGCTGGGTTAATTCCAGCAGAAGAGTGCAAATGTCTACAATATAATTGGCAGAGGTAGCTAGACTCAGCAAAAATGTGAGGGACCATTTAGTCGGGGTGACTATACTTTCAGCTGTGCCTTCTTCTGTCAGTCTCAAGGATAGGTCTCATTTACAGTGCAGTGCTGTAACCTAGAAATTGAGGTATTTAGAGAAGAAAATTCAAGAAACTAACTCTGGTTATGAGCAAGTGTATTTTAATAATTCATTCTGGCTGTCTGAGAGTTTTTCAGCTTTTCTTCTTAGTCATATGAAAATTATGAGCATGATATATTAGTCAGATAGCTATTATACACTACTGTTTGCAAATGAAGATAGAAGAAAATACTATAAAGCCAAAACAAGTATTTGAGAACTCAGAACAGGGAATTTCAGCCTGATGATCAATGCAGTATTTGTTAAGCTCACTGTACTTACGTAACTAAAGTATATTTCTGTGCAACAGTCTAAAAGAGTTGTCTTCTCTGGTAAAATATACAAATTGCACTCACACAGCTTAACTGAAGCTGACATGGAAATGTCTGTTTTACTCTTAATTTCTTTTCTTCGGAAGGTGTTCCGTATGCTATTCTGCTGTTCAGATGGAAAATGGCATCTGCTCAAATGGAAAAGTCAGAAATAGAAGTGTTAAAGCAGTCTATCAAGAGGATTTGATTTAGATTAGAGAACAGGAATACTTTCTAACAGCTTTCAGTGTTATATGATGTCTCCTTATTACTATATATATAACAAGTGGAATCTTAAGGAACTTTCTAAGATTAATTTGCATGTCTTTTTAAAGTTTTAAATAAAGTTTTCATTATTTACAATATATCTACAATTTTCTGTTATCAGTGTTAAATAGTAAAACCCATGTGTTTTATTTATAGACTTTGGGAGAACATTTTAGCCAAAATCTACTTTAAAACTGAGAAAATGACAGAATTTTATATATTAAGAAAAGGAGAATGAGTATGTTTTTTTTGTTATCAGCACTTGTGGTCTGTTTGATGAGGAGGTCATTGATAGGTTAAAACTGCAATGATAGCTGTAAAAATAACATATAAGATGGCAGTTCTATATACTTTAGGAGAGCAGTAAGAAAAAAAAAAATCAGTCCCTTAGGGTATTGCCTGATTTAAAGTATTGACTTCTAAACTTTACAGAGCAAGGCAAAATGCTGGGAATGAAAGTTTATTGAAAAGGTGATGGGGTTAGTACCATTGTAGGTGTCCTAGTAAGTGAGAAAGAAATACAGCCATTGCAGTAATGTAGGAGAAACAGAGTGCATTTATCATCTCTCTTCTCTTCTGGATAATAATTTTTAAAACTTCAAGGAATAACAGCCTCCCTTAAGATTTTCTGAAATACTTGTATTCTATTGACAGTTAGAGATATAGGACAAAAATGAAACCTTAAGAGGTGGGTTATGCTTCAAATTTATCAAAGTCACCTTTTACTACCTCAGAGTCCTCTATAATTATATCCCATGTGTAATGTATGTGCTGCCTTTTCCCAAAGAACTCAGAAAGGGAAATAGTTGCACAATCATTTTTGATATTTTTTCTCCTCAAGAATCTTATATTGCCTGGGAGTTTTTATTATTATTTCCTCCTGTTCCAATTTGATGTTAACCATTTCCTGGAGAGTTTTGGGATTCTCAAACTGTTCTGGATGCAGAAAAGCTAAAGATACTTTTATGTCTCGGAACTTCAAATCAAATGAGGCATTATTTGTGTGGTGAACCCCTACAGGGTTAGAATTCAATACGCCAGGTAAACAATGAACAGGACACGAAACGGTTAACTTCATTTTATAAATTAGTAGCTGTGTATCTAACTTTGAACCTAGTAAAGTAACAAACAATATCAAATCAGTATGATTGATGTTACCTTAAAACCTTTTAAGTGTACTGGAATTGCTGAGTTTTATTGGTTTAGTAATTAAGGTTTGTTTATTAAAATCTCGCAAACATTAATTCTATGGAAAACACGGCATCTACAGTTACCCAATTCACCCGCAATATTAATGTATTTGTTCTATATCTATGTTACAAAAACATTATTACATTCAACCCAACAGTTATTCCATGATTAAGACCATTTCCTTATTCCCCATTTGCAGTAAAATGTTATGACCTCTTCTGCAGAATTTTTTTCCAGATGTTAAGGCCCCTGCAACTACATAAAAGTAGTACATGAAAGCATGTCCAGTTCCAGAAGTACATCCTAAAATGCAGAAGGTACCTGCCAGTGAATAAATAATGGACACAAAGATACGTGAGAGAGAGAGGGGAGTCCAGAGTTAGAAGGTACTATAAAAGTAGCTTTAGTGGCCTTGAAGAGAAACCTGTATTTAGAAGACACCAAACAAAGGACATGAGACATATGCAAGGTATGTGCTTCTCTGCCCATGTTTTTTGTCTTTCTGAAATTACCTTGACTTGAAGGTAAACAGCAATGGAAGATACTCTATGTCTTCTTGCCTTTCCACCATCTAGCTCTTCATAAATCTTCCTCTAGAGGCTGTGAGTCAGACCTTTAATATTAATATTGTTTATTTCTTTTACTTCCCCC
>VXBH01006074.1:254932-268681 GCA_013400035.1 Rynchops niger
CCCCCCCCCCCCCTTTTTTCTCTTTTTTCTTCCTAAGGCTTCCTATTCTACAGTTTTATGAGGTGGGTAACACCTACCATAAAGTGGCTTTAAAAATACACATGAATTGGTTTATGATCTGCAGCACAGCACATGGGCTACAGAGATGTAAATTCTATTGGTTTCGTTCAAACAGCAGCAGTTTTTCTTTCTTTCTTTCTTANACTTGAGGGGGTTATTTAATTATTTATTTAAAATTAAAGCCATTTCTTTTTCAAAGGTTGAGAGAACTGGCATATGCTTACTGTCATGCTAACTAACTTTGCAGACTATGAAAGCACAGTGCAGCTACCATATGTTAGAGAGCATATTAAAACTGAATATTAAAGCTGATAATTCCGCATGCCTCTGTCCCCCACTTTTTTTCAAACATACACTGGTGCAATATACACGACTCGTGCATTTACCTTTCACCTCCTCTATTAAGAGATTATACGTCACCTTCAGATGACAGAACCTGGTAGCTGGAATAATCTATACAAAATTGTGTAGCAGTAATGGAGTTTTATAATATAATGTTTCTTTGCAATTTTTCCAGATTTAAGAGAGAGGGATTTTTTTTTTTTTTGCACGTTTAATTAGAATCATTAGTACATCACATTTTTTAGGCTCTACATGCCTCCTCCTTCTGATAATTCTTTAACGGAAATAAATTAAAACTTGGGTTTTACAAAGGTTGGGGAGGTATAATCAGCCTGTAATTGCTACAAAATTTGCTACTGTAAGTTTTAGAAGCAAAGTCAGTGTTGACTTCTGTGCCGCATAATGTGACAGATGTTCTTATGATGCTAGAGATGTAACAAACTATCTGTAAGTAANGACCGACCACTTGGTTTAATACTTAAGAAATTTACAGCGAGTGGACTGGGTGCAGATGTGAGTAAATCTTACCTATCAACAAGACAGTTTTTTAGTTCTGATATGCATTATGAAAGATTTTTCGTTCTNGCACAGTGCAGCTACCATATGTTAGAGAGCATATTAAAACTGAATATTAAAGCTGATAATTCCGCATGCCTCTGTCCCCCACTTTTTTTCAAACATACACTGGTGCAATATACACGACTCGTGCATTTACCTTTCACCTCCTCTATTAAGAGATTATACGTCACCTTCAGATGACAGAACCTGGTAGCTGGAATAATCTATACAAAATTGTGTAGCAGTAATGGAGTTTTATAATATAATGTTTCTTTGCAATTTTTCCAGATTTAAGAGAGAGGGATTTTTTTTTTTTTTGCACGTTTAATTAGAATCATTAGTACATCACATTTTTTAGGCTCTACATGCCTCCTCCTTCTGATAATTCTTTAACGGAAATAAATTAAAACTTGGGTTTTACAAAGGTTGGGGAGGTATAATCAGCCTGTAATTGCTACAAAATTTGCTACTGTAAGTTTTAGAAGCAAAGTCAGTGTTGACTTCTGTGCCGCATAATGTGACAGATGTTCTTATGATGCTAGAGATGTAACAAACTATCTGTAAGTAATTTGAATAACTGGTGAAGCACGTTATATCTGACAACACCAGGAAGTTATGAACATGAGGAGGGGCATAGTGTGAGCCCTGTGGCTAAGTAGGAGGGAAGACTATGTATTGTATTGCTTTTTTTTCCAACTCAAAGCCCCAAATATATTTTAAAGAATATGCAATGGAGATATATTAAAAAAAAAAAGAAAAAAAGAAAAACAACCAAAACACAAAAAAAACCCTTTGTATGTTGTTCACAAGAGGCCTTGAAAGTCTTGAAGGAATGAAAGTCAAATAAGTTATAGAACAAATCTAACAATTTGTCATTTTTTAATCCTATTCTCAGAATTTCTTCAGTAAGCATAGAGGAAAAGAGGACTGGATCTTAGTAATGTTGGACACTGAACTGTTGTAGCAGTTTCTTGCCATGCCTTATGCCATGCTGCAATTTATGACTATAGCAGCATCTGCAATATGGAAAACAAGTAGCTTATTTGGAAGTTAAAGATTATTTATCAGATTGTCTGTGATACAAAGACAGAACTCCAATCTCCTTTTTTTTTTTATTAAAAGTCCAGAAGTCAAGACAAGCTTTTTGTAAGATCTATGTACTAGAGATTTCTGCCACAATAGGCAGCAACAGAGCAGTTTTAAGCAAAGCAACGCTGTCAGTTGCTCAAGGCAGCAGACGGCAGATGACGGCAGAGTCAGGTATTATTGTGTATGGAGGCCTGGATTTTAGTAAAGCAGAAAACAGCAATAACACTTTAGTAGGAAAAGGTTCCTGATACTTTATTTTGGCATATAATGAATAAATAAATGAAAGGAAAAGGAACTAACAAGTCAATGCCTGACCCCATCACTGTACGGGTTGTTGCTATTGTTGTGTTTGCTTGTATATTGTCTTTCTCCTTGATCCTTGTCTGGTTTTGGTCTTCAGAGGTAAACTTTTTTCTCCATATCCCAGTAGAATATTTAAATATATATCTAAAAAATCCCTACCTTATGTTTTATTATTGAGAGATATAAATTATCTCAAAACCTTATTCCTAATTTTCATCTGCAGGGTTTTTTTGTTAATAAATGTTCAATGTTTCATTAACGAATAAAATATTTTTTGGTAATCTATAGAGTTTACCAATCTACTAATGTTGTTGGGGTTTTTTTATATGTTACAGTTTTCTTTCTGGCACACCTACTAGTAAATAACCCTAGTGGCCCTGCATGTATGATCAGAAAAAAAGGCTAATATTTACCATTTGTACAACAGTACGTGCTGACTGTGCAAACAACCATGAACCTGAAGTTTTCGGTCCTTTGGGGAATTTAATCTTTAACTACTTAGATGCTGAGTTTTGGCTAGATACCAGGAATCTCATCTTCTCTTCCCCTAACATAATGCAATACGGCATTAGTCTCTGCTTATCATACATTTTGATTTCAAGAGCTGTATTAACACCTTGCAGCAACAGTATAGTACCTTGACTATACTTTAATATACAGAACTATTGTATATAAAGTATAAATGTCTTTTATTTGCAGATAAAGTACTTTATTGAAAAACTGGATTCAGAAAAAGCTATGATACCCTCAGAAATTCTCAGATGTATTCGTACAGGTCCTTCAGAGCCATACAAATATTATGACAGATTGACACCAGGAAGACTGAACTCTAGATCATTGTCTCCAACAGAAGAAGGAATCTTTTTGTACAGTGTATCATTTAATAGAAAACCATTTCTGTGGACAGGAATATAAGACTCTAAAGTCCCCCTTGGGTCAATTAATGTAATTGCCTGCTAACCAATGGCATTCAAATCATGCAATCATATCTATCAATGTAACTAGCATCATCCTAAGAGTTCAGGTTTCACCCTGACTAATTCACCTTTTCTCAGCTTATATCTAAGTAAGATATTGGTCACTGCAGTACTATAATTTCTATTATTAGTATTTCCATATGTTATTAATACACTTTTGTTATCCTTCAGGTTGCAGTCTGAAGTACATGCTAGTAAATCTGAGAGATGTGACACAGAAATTAGCAGATATATTTTCATAGAAAGGTGGCATGGAAAAATAAATACTGATAACTAGTTCTGAAAGCAATGTTTGCATGATTAAATCTGCTTCTCCTTGTCTATCAAGGTGTAAAAGTGAAGTATGATCAAAATATGCTTTGCTAGCAATTTTGAAGCAAACCCCTTGATATTTTCTTTGTAGTGAGGTCTGTGTCTCTCAAGTAATTTTATTTTCTCTGTGTGATAAAATATTTTTTATAGTCTGTTTTATTTCTCACAGAGAAGAGTGACCTTGATCATTGCTTTTCTTTGCAACCTTTCTATTAAAAAATGGAAAAACAAACAAGCATAAAACAACTTTATGAACTTTTGAATAATTCAGGAACAGTGATATTTTTGTCAGAGATGTCTCTTACGTTATGATGAAACATTCTTAGGAATCTTCGTTATTAGCCTACCTAGATTTACATATGGACATTCACAGCTTAAACACTGTCTTTACTACAGTGAGCAGAATGCATCTGTTATAATAAATGTTCATAGATAATTCTTACTTAATTATTTCATATGGAAGAAATATTTAACAATCAATTATGATTATTTATGCTATTTCAATTCCATTTACAGTCACTTGCCACCCTTCAAATCAACATTAACTATTTTTACATAGTACTTATAAGAATACAAATGGGTGACCTAGGTTTTTTAGTGTTAATATAAGCAAAACATAAATGTATCTTATTACCAAAACAACAACAAAAAATCATTACAAAAGCCAAACTGTAAATGTTTGCAGCTACCTGAGACAAAACTGTGAAAGAGCTCCTCTGACTGCCATCCCCACGTTCTCAGTACCTTTATTTTTTTTATCCCTTGGTGAGTATACCTTTCAAATGAAATCTTCCCCAGAACATTTACACATCATTGAAATTTTTGTAGGAAGGCTGAATCATTCCATTCCCTAAAGAGATCAGCATTTGATAGTCCAACTCCCTATCCAAAACTGATTCTTTGAAGTTTTCCACTCACCAGTCCACTCAGGTTCCAGAACTTCAGTTCCAAAGGTATCTCACTATCACTTTCAGAAGTAACGATAAAGCATGGAACAAATTTTGTGAAAAAAGATTCATGGCATACCCAGTCCTTTTCTGTTGTGTGTGATCTTGAGAGAAAGAAAATTATCCGTCTTGTGTTCTCATGATCTTCTGCTTGTCCTTTCATAATCAGAAAAGTAAGACTAAGGAATGAGGGGTAAACATACAGCTTAACACTGAAATATTACTCAGGTTAATTGCTAACATTCTCTCTACTCTTAAGAATGTCTAATGCCAACAATAAAATCCACAAAGCCAGAAAAGAAAATATATGTTACACATGGGAATCATCCACTTTGATGGTCCCCAGTAGGGATTAATTCATAGCAAAACCTCGTGAAGATGGCTAGGGTTTGAGCTTAAGTACGCTGAACTAGAGATGCTACTTTTACTCCTTACTAAGGCAGAGATCTCATTTTATGGGACAGAAATGAGTATCAAAAACCTTGCTGAGCTCAAGATCTCCAGTAGAATGAAACTGACTTTGAAAGAGAGACCTTTCAACATTTAAAAAGCCCTGGAGACATAGCCCATTTACTGTTCTAAAGAGTTCTAAAGAATGTATTAGGATAATGTAACCACAAAATCACTTAAAAACAAAACAAAACAACACCCTCTTTTTTACTGTGTTTACTGATTGTTTGCAGGATATTGGAAGACATCCAGACATGGGTGTTTTAAAAACAACCAGGCAATCCTAAGTGCACTTCAGGAATGGAAGCTTCTAAAGAAAAGCAGAGCAAAATGTGGAAAAGACAATTCCATGAGTGAATCAGGCACCTTAGAGTATGCCACATACAATTGGAGCACATGGAAAGCTGAAAAAAACGATAGCAATTAACCGCATTCTAAAAAATGAGCCATAAAATGTGGCTTTAGTTTCAAAAAGGGAAGAATTTTCCCTTAACAATGAGAAGTCTGTAAGTCAGGTTCCCCACAAGACTGAAATATTTGAAGAAAAGAGTTTAGGAATAGAATCCTGATACACTCACGAGAAATATAAAACTAACGAGTAAAAACTGAAATTCTCAATGCAGTCCTATTGCTGTCTAATTGATTATACGTGGACAGTTGAGGTGTATTTAAAAACTGTAATGGCAATTTAAAAGTTTGTATTCTTCCTGGGCTTGTCTGTCGCACTCATTACTAACATATGAAGGAATGAATTTCTACTGCACTTTTTTAATGTGTATTTTCACCTCCAATTTATAGACATCTCCTAATTTTAAATTCCCAGTTTGAAAACTGTAGAATATAATTTTCCAGAAAAATCCTTACTATTAAGCAGTCATATTAGGTGTTAAAAGTGGAGCTACAGATTAAAATTTTTTGATCCAGGGCTCAAACAAGACATTATGAAATAAGGACTATGTGCTAATAGCTCTTTTCAGATATTTGAATTAAAGGTAGAACCATTAAATGGTGTTAATGACTAAAATAGAATATAGATCAAAAGGTCAAAATCATGTTTATAAAGAACAAAAGCAAACAATAACAAAAAGAGATTGCATGAACACACACATAAAAGACCAAGTCACATTCAGTGATACTTAACCCTGTAAATTCTCAGTTTACTGAATCAATCTTTGCTTAATCTTAAGTGTATGAGCTATTTAGGATTCAATTTTTTTATGTAATACTGCCTCAGACTGAGTAGCTAACATTTACCACTGATCTATGTAGAGGTGAGATCTAGAAATAAGAAGAGTTTTCTCTTAAATAATATGGGATTTCAAATTTGCTAAGCATTTTGGAAACTATTATGCCTTCACTGAATTACATCTTCCATTCTTTTACTTGACTGCAGTAATGACAACTCCTTCTATGACAATAACAAAAGAGGGGATTGTGTCAAGTATTTTATCAATCCTGGATGTCACTTTATATCTCTCCTAAGTAAAAGGGAATGGCAATTTAAGATGTTTCAAGTCCCAATTTTCCATATCTTAAAATATATAGGGCTCTTTTGGATCAAAAATCAACTAAGAGAAAATACAGGAATTACTCTGCTCTTGCTATGATGAAACAAGACCATGTACAATAAAAAATTCAATTTTTTTTTTTTTATCAGAAAGGAGGAAGTAACAAGCAATGTTACTCTAGAGGGTTTATCTGTTTGATTCTGGATTGCTATTGTTTCTATTGTATATTTAAACATTTCTTATAGAATATATATTAAAAAAAACTCAGCCCAATCAATTTACATAGTCATGCTCCCTTTGGCTTCTCTTTTGGTCCATCAGATCATGAATTCTTTCTAGACCTCCTCAAGGGACTGCAAAAAGTGCAAAAGGAATTCCACCAGTTGAGAGTGATACTTTGCTTTTAGTTCTTACTCGTAACTTCTAGATTTCTTTTGTCTATTACAGATTCTTATCCTCTAGTTTTTTCAGTGAGCCCTTTCCAGATCAAAAAATTCTTGTTAGTAACATGAGTAGAATCTAGTTCCCGTTATTTTCACTTCCTTTAACTATTTAAATATCCTATAAAAGGAAAAAGAGCTTTATCCAAAGAACTTTATCCCGGTCAAGTGACTATGGCCTCATGTGTTTTAGATGAAATTCTGTGAATACCATCTTTAGTAAAGGTCTGACCAACTCAGGTAGCACAACAATTGTCCTTTCTGTCAAATGAGGCTGGGGACCTTGTGCAACTTTTAAATCGGGCAATAGTAAGAATGAAGCAAAATGCATTAAGGAAACATAAATATAAACATAAGCAGACTGCTAGACTGAAGAAGCAAATGATCTTTTCACAAAAGAGGAGAAATCAACCTCTACCATGAACACTGTATTCTCGTCAGTGAAGAAATCAGGATGCTGTTGTCCTGTCATAATTTCCCTTTGACAGTCTGCTCGAGATAGACTGAAATATCAGCCCTGGGAGCCAGAGGAACACTGCAAGAGTGAGCATTATACTAGAGGGCAGGTATAAATACGAGGGAGGAAAGGGGGTTATATGACAACTTCATCTTACTGTGAATGAGGCTTTCCATCTGAATTCAATAATTCGGACTACTAGAGTGTTTGGTTTGGTTTTGTTTTGTTTTTTTTTTTTAAATATATATTGGTCAACAGTAAGTTTTTAACTCCAGATATGGTGTTTTCCTTTTGCCCATATCAAGATTCTATGTGCAAAAGTTTCAAGATAACATATTTACTTACCAAATAAGTAATTAGAGGTACTCAAAAATTGTTCAGTAAGTCACTTTTTTCTCATGGGAAAAAGCCAATGAAGCTTTCTGTAGAATATATGAGTTTCAATGGTATGGAATAATCAATAGGTTGGTTTGGGGAAGTCAGCTGTGAATGAGGGGAGTATAAAGCTGTACTTTCGCTTTATGGCTTTGGTTGCATCATGATAAGCACTTTAGAGGCAATCTGTCCATATTTTTCAGCTGTACCTTCAATAACCTGAATACTAAAAATTGACTTAGAAAGCAAATTAAGATTTAAATTTGCATTCTCTCAACTCTAGGAAGGAGACCATTTTTTCTCCAACAGAATCCTGGGTATTGGAAACATCGTGTCCCTCAGTGTTCACGGTCTTAAGCCAATGTGAACTTACTAGGAACTGTATTGCAAGTGTTAGCTTTTGCTTGATATTGACATAGTACCACAGAAGATTGAATAATTTTCATAAAGGTGGAATGTAAAGATAAAATGAGCAGAATGTGCTTACTAAAGCTTTTAAGAAATATCATGTTCTTAAATAATTTAAAATCACTCTTCTGGAAAAAGGTGAACTTATAGCAGGTACAGTAGCCTGCTTGAAACACTGTGTTACTTACCCTCGGTCAAGTTCTAGGGAGAACTGTGTTAGCAATTACTTTTTCTGCATATGTGCAAGTGAATTCTCTTTGTTGTGTGTTTTATTTTTCATTTTTGCCAGGAAACAACTAACAATAATTATTAAAATTGCATCAAAATAATTTCAATATTTATTTAGTAATTTAGAGCTATGCTATAAATACCTACACTAAATAAGTACTGGGTCATAAACAACTGCTTAAAAATCTAAAATAAAATTCCACAGCATTTTTTTTGTTTGTTTGTTTCTTTTCTGTTTTCATTGTATGGTCTAAAAAGCAGCAGCTTACATTAGACTTCAGGAGAGTGTTCCATCAATATGGTTTAGAGGTCTCCAAGGCACTGACTCTTTTGAGCAGCCAGTGAATGAAAAGCAGAGGCATTTACAGAAATGGGTCACAAAGTTTCTGTACTTCTTTAAGAAAAATCTATGTTGCACAATTCATACCAAAGTAAGAATATTTTGATATTAAGAAAGGCAGCTGAAAATTTTAATTGGTGTTTTTTACCTTCATAAGAGCATAGCTATTAAGTAATTAGTGGATGCATTTCTGTAGTGGTGAAAAGATACATCACTGTGGAGTTGTTAGGGACACAATATCTTTTTTTTCTTTTTTCTTTTTTCTTTTCTTTTCTTTTTTCTTTATTTTGCTTGAATGCTTTATCTAATGAGCATGAGACAACACAGGATTCTATCAACTAATGCATAAAAAGTTGTTGTTCTGAAACATTTAATTACAGCTTTGATAGCCTGGATTATCTTTTAGCAAAAATTACCCTAAAAAGCTAATTAAAATATCCACTCTCATGCTTCATTCCTGTGCTTAGAGTCTGCTGGAATTTAAAATAGCTGAATATTGTAATATAAGAAACCTCTTCTTTGTGCATTTCCAAAAGAAACTAGTTATTTCTGATAACCATAAATGAAAATATGTTTAGAAAGATGGATCTAAGATGTAAGAGTAGATAAGTACTCTTGTGTCATCCTATAATATGGTTTATGAGTTGTTTGACTTTTTGTTTGTTTGGGTTTGTTGTTGGTTGTTTTTTTTTTTAATACATACAATTAAGGCATTTATGAAATGGTGAAAAGTCTTTCTAAAAGCATTTATTTGTTGTTTGTTTCTTTTTCCTAAAAGTACATAGTAGTTGGAGAGAACGTGTATATTTTACAGCTCTTCAGTAAAAAGATACTGCATGCTGATGTCATAATTGTAGACACTGTTGTATCACAGTATATGGCATTACCAGTGATCACAAAAGAAATACCATTCACTTACTTCAGACTATAAACTATCATGCTTTATTTGGTCTTAATTTATCATTCTGCATTTCTATCATTTTTAGTATTGCTATGATTTCTACACATAACCACAAAGACATATGTCAGAGCAAAATAAACATTGCAAACATTTTTCTGTATCTTTAATTCTTTTTTCTGTATCTGTTAATCTATTTTTTTCCTGTTTATATAGAAAAAGAGCAGAAAAAACATAAAGGGAACCAATCTGTCTGTGCTGCTGGCTTCCTTTGAAAAGTAATGACATTTGAAAAGTCATTTTATGTGCATCAGTCCATTAAATATATATTATAATAATTAGTAAGGTCTTAGAGTTATATAACAGTTCTTAATTCATATTAATGAAACTTCAGGAAAAAATGTAGTAACTGATCATTGTTATTGTTGTTGTTATTGTTGTTCCTTTAAAAAAGAGAAAAGAGATAAAATACAGTAACAAAGAAAATAGGTCTGTGATAACATTAGATGATCCTGTTGTTTGTAAACATTTTATTTTGATCCCTATAAACAATTGCTGTTGACTTCACTATGCTTTCAGAATCCCCTCCCTACAGAAGGTAGACCCTGGCCAGGCTAGGGTGGCAACAGACAATGGAGCACAGCGGAGTTTCACAGTGTCTGTTCCCTCTGCACGGAAAGCAAGTCCTTCTATCAGTACTTCTCCAGTGAGGGAAGGGGAGAGGGCAAAGTGAAGTGGGACTTTTCATATAAAACGGCAAAAAATTGATCGCTACCTGGGAACCACAGGTCTATGCCTCTTCTGCTGTGGGGCACTGCACTGCAAACATACAGGAGGTCCTGCCTAACCTGTCAGTGTTTAGCTGAATAAATAGAATAATAGAAATAATAGAATAAATAGAAAATGTAAAATTATCCATTAGATTTAAGGGAAAACACCTTAGCCTCAAACAAAAACCAAAAAAATAAACCAAAAAAGCCAAAAGCAGAATGTGTGACTTACTCCAAGAGTGAAGTTGCAATCAAGAGGATTTTTTTTTGTTTTAATATGATGTTTTGGGTCTGATATGAACATGCTATTTGCTTCTTAGCCCATTTCTGACTTGTCATCTCTCATCTTATTTCCTGAAACATCCTTCCATGAAATGCAGTCAAAACTACTTGTTCTTTTAAAAACATCCTCTGATAGTCACCGATTCAGTCAAGCATTTCAGTCTTAACAATCACATGCTATTGTATGATCAGTGTGTATTGCAGCTACAGAAAAAAAAATAACTAAATCAGTTCTTCAGGAAAGGGAGCTTGTTTTCCGTACAACGTTCATTTAGAAGAACATATAAATATTAATAATGCATTATGGGGTAACAGTCAAACAGTGAATTAGTTCATGCATGTTGATTAGAAAAGTTAGTTATTTGACATTTATATGACTTCCTTCAAAAAAGGGACTTGAGCTTTGTAACACACAGAGTATCTTAAATTACATTCATAACCCTATTATCTAAGAACCAAGGGAGAGATTCAGTTTGTGTAAAATTAGTTATTTAGAAAGCAAATTGTGAGTGGAGCCTTTCTGGGGGATGAAAGCTGGGTATTTGTATTGGATCACAATACAAACCCGATTCCCATTACCAGTATTAAATATGCTCACCCTCAGGATACCGTGTGCCCTCAGTCACTGGGAAGGAATACATGAGTTGAAGCCAGCTGAAGACCATTGCTCTCTTCAAAGTTCATTTTGTTTGTTGCTCAGTGATGTATACATTTCCCCCATGCTAGTCTGGCTGGCTTAGAAAAACATTTACACACGTTGGTTTTTTGGTTTTGTTTTTTTTTTTTTTAATTAATTTAGGGATGGTGTAAACACACAACCAGTTCATCCACTCATCTGATATAGCCAGTTGATCCACTCAACTTATATAGATATTTATCTAAAGCAAATCCTTAACATTTAAAATTCTTAACAACAGCTGTGGTCACTCCCTACATTCTTCCTTGAGCTTCAGAAGTACAATCGCCTGTACCCATCTGCTGTGAGCCTTCTTCCATTGTAGGGGTTGATTGGTCACTCAAGTCACCAAGTTTTATTTGGTCTCTCAGACTCTCTGAATAGTGCTAATAGATACGGCGTATACAAAAGCCCAAGATACTGTTTGATTTTCCAAGCAAAGCTGATTAAGAAACAGGATACCAGAACTGTGCAGGAATAAACTTATCTCTGGCCCCATGCACCATTTCCCGGAATTCACCACCTCATTTCTGAATAACTTGAAGAACTAACTAGTATGGATTTTTTAAAATGTTATAAAGAAACTTTAATGAGATGTCTGTATTACCTAAAAAAATGTGACACAAAGTTGTGATAAGGGACAATTAATTGGCTCAAAGCTTATCACCATGGTTTTACTCAAACTAGTATCTAAGATTGCAGGTTTATGCGGCAATAATGTGCTGTTTATGTAAACTGTTTGGGCTGGATCTTGACAGGGATAATGACTATTATCCCCATGGCTTTATTTTGGAGAGGAAACATTGAATTCAGTAACTGCTGAGTGCTCAAGTGCTCAGTCATGCTGTCTAGAAAATTCCATTTCTGTCAGCCCATGTGTCAGTAACTGTCACAGCAATAAGTAGCTAGAGGGATAAAGACCCTGCTAAAAAAATTACGCACCATTATCTTATGAATGACTGTAATATATTTTTATTTACATCTTTTCTGCTTCAATCGTTAAGTGTTATACCAAACTTTGGAAATACTATGATGTCTCAGAATTGATGATGAGGAAAAGAGGATATCTGCTTTGAGACTGATGTATGAAGTGAATATGCATGAGAGAATATGATTGTTATTGTTTTATGTGGTTTAATGACAAATAGATGACTTTTGATTTCCTGGAGTATTATATGTACATTAGGGAAGACGGTTAAGTTGCTGCTAAAACTGGTATCAGAGTACGAGAATTCAACAAAGAAAATTCATTGCAACATTTCAATCAATATATTAAGTTCCGACACAGAGATAGGTGAAACATTAATACATTTTCACCAAAGGAAATGAAAATGTTTCTAGTTTATATGGATTATGTATATACACATGTATGCACACACAGCCATTCAGCACAGCTGGAATTCACTCAGTCTTATTTCTGTTGAAGTTCTTTGGCAACTTTTTTGTTATTACTTAATATATTATTACCCTTTGCTCCGGACGCCATACAATGATTCATAATTTTTGGCAACACTCACTAAGTATGCATTCACCCAAAAATGGTTTAACACATACACATTTATAAACTTCCCTGGCCCATCGAAGTTTTCCATTTCCCACATCACAAGGAAACAAAAGCCTCTAATAAGAAGTGTAAGAAGTGTATAGGCAAAGTTTTAGATGGCAATGCCAAATAGTACATTCTTTGTCCCTGGAGATCTATTCAGATATGAAACTGCACAGAAAAGTTAAAGAAATACATATTTTTGTATATTCTAGGGTAGAGTGGAAGTATATACTGACTTTGTTGACTATCACTGACAAGAGATAAAATATTATTTCTCAGTCTGAGCAGGAAACTAACACAAATTCCCCTATTTTTTTAAGGAAAATAGTGCAATGCATCAATGAAATGACTTCTGCTCCTTCCATGTTATTTTACTTACAGAGAACAATAAAGTAGTGACGTGGTTTTTTTTTTTTTTTTTTTTTTGTTTAAACTGATTCCTTCATTATAAGTTGTCAAGACACTGATTATATTTTAAAAATATCCTAAACCAGCTTTCATCCACTTTTATACAGTCTGAGATAAGCTGTGATTTGACATTCACTGTCTTGATCTTCTCTGTCTGTTCCAAGTACTGCTGAATCACAGAATCACAGAATCATAGAATGATAGGGGTTGGAAGGGACCTCTGGAGATCATCTAGTCCAACCCCCCTGCCAGAGCAGGGTCACCTACAGCAGGTTGCACAGGAACACGTCCACGTGGGTTTTGAATGTCTCCAGAGTTGGAGACTCCACCACCTCTCTGGGCAGCCTGTTCCAGTGTTCTGCCACCCTCAAAGTA
>VXBH01006074.1:268788-284191 GCA_013400035.1 Rynchops niger
CCAGGTCTCTTTCAGCTGAGCTGCTCTCCAGCAGGTCAGCCCCCAACCTGTACTGGTGCATGGGGTTATTCCTCCCCAGGTGCAGCACCCTACACTTGCCCTTATTGAATTTCATAAGGTTCCTCTTTGCCCAACTCTCCAGCCTGTCGAGGTCTCTCTGTATGGCGGCACAGCCTTCTGGTGTGTCAGCCACCCCCCCCCCCCAGCTTTGTGTCATCAGCAAACTTGCTGAGGGTGCACTCTATCCCCTCATACAGGTCATTGATGAGTATATTGAAGATGACTGGACCCAGTACTGACCCCTGGGAACACCACACATCACTGACCTCCAACTAGACTCTGTGCCCCTAATCACGACCCTCTGAGCTCTGTCTTTCAACCAGTTATCTATCCACCTTACTGTCCATTCATCAAGGCCACTCTTCCTAAGCTTCCCTATGAGGCTGCTGTGGGAGACTGTGTCGAACGCCTTGCTTAAGTCAAGGTAGATGTGAGTGGCAGAGTGAGTGATAAAAGTGAGTGACAAAAAAAAGTGAGTGACAAAAGTGAAGTGAGTGGCAAAGGGGAAGACACTAGTCTGAACTCTGTTATTTTGACCAAATAAGACCTCAAACTTTGTCACAAGTGAAGCTTGCCCAACAGTATTTCCGAGATAAAATGAGACCTTGACTACACCTGCACAACTTTAATTCATGAGATGATCCTGTTACGGGTTGCCAAAGCAAGCAGAGAAAATATAATCATTGTGTGAGAGGTTTATCTGAAAGGTTTAGTCTACATCTGCCCTCCTTACTAGTTTATGTGAGCCTGGGAAAGAAGCAATGAAACACAAATGAGCTATTAACAACTTTACATCCTTTTGATGTTTTGGGGGAAGAATCCAGCAGGTGATACTGACTCAGATAATGGCCACTAATTGGCTTAAATACGGAGAAAGCCAATTGTCTATGAAAAGTTATTGGTGGTGGTTGCTACCCATCTTAAATGGAGGTGGAACCGAAATGTATGGATGTGAATACTGTGACCTGTTAGTGTTAGTGTCTTGTTCCCTTGAACTCCTGCTGCTAGTCACAGCCAGAATGGATGTCCTGACTGGTATGTGTTCTGTGCAGCACCTTGATGTTGTTGAATAGACACCTTAAAATAAAACTTGATATCCAAATCCATCTGAATTAGATGTTGCTGTCAAAATCTTCCTATTGCAAAGATCTTTTCAGGCTTTAAACGGAAGGACTTGGGGGGTGGGGTCCAGGGTGGCAATGCTCATGCCAACCGAGGAATTAGCCAAGCCAACCACCGCAGTGATAAATGTTCCTTAGCTGACTCCCAAGATGAGATACAGAAGGCCAACCACCTCAAGGGTGTGAATAGCTGTGGTGAATCTTCTTGCTCCCCTTCAGGGAAACCCACATGCTTGACTGCCTCTCTGAAATACCTGTACACCAACGCACGCAGCATGGGGAATAAACAGGAGGAACTAGAGATCTGTGTGCAGTTGCAGGGCCGTGATCTCTTTGCAATTACAGAGACATGGTGGGATAGCTCGTATGACAGGAATGCTGTCATGGATGGCTACCTACTTTTTAGAAAAGACAGGCCACTGAGGCATGGTGGTGGAGCTGCTCTCTATTTGAGAAAGCAACTGGAATGTAGCAGGCTTTACCTAGGGGTGGATGAAGAATGTGTTGCGAGTTTATGGGTAAGAACTAAGGGGCAGGCTAATATGGGAGAAAGTGTTGTGGGTGTTTACTACAGACCACCAGATCAGGAAGAGGGAGTTGATGAGGTCTTCTACAAACAGCTGGAAATAGCCTCACGATCAAAGGCCCTGGTTCTCATGGGGGACTTCAACTATCCTGACATTTGCTGGAAAGACAACACAGCCAGGTACACGTAGTCCTGGAGATTTCTGCAGGGCATTAATGATAACTTCTTGACACAGGTAGTGGAGGAACCAACAAGGAGAGGTGTGCTGCTGGACCTTGTGCTCACAAACCAAGAAGGATTGATTGGGGATGTGAAGGTCAGAGGTAGCCTTGGCTGCAGCGACCATGAGATAGTGTAGTTCAGGATCCTACACGGAAGAAGCAGGGCAAAAAATAGAATTACAACCCCGAACTTCAGCAGAGCTGACTTTGGCCTCTTCAAAGACCTATTTCAAGGAATCCCATGGGCTAAGGCTTTAGAAAGAAGGGTGCTGGCCAAGAGAGCTGTTTAATATTTAAGCACCACTTCCACCAAGCTCAAGATCAATGCATCCCTAGGAGCAAGAAATCAGGCAAAGGAGGCAGGAATCCTGCATGGATGAGCAAGGAGCTTCTAGAAAAACTCAGATGGAAGAAGGAAGTTTATAGAATGTGGAAAAGGGGACTGGACTTTTAGCACTTGGAACAAGTATAGAAGTGCTGTTAGAGTATGCAGGGATGCAACGAGGAAGGCTAAAGCCTGCTTGTAATTAAACCCGGCAAGGGATGTCAAGGACAACAAGAACAGCTTCTTGGGGAAATGTGGGCCCGCTGCTGAATGAGGTAGGTGCCCTGGTGACAAGGTGCAGAGAAGGCAGAGTTACTGAATGCCTTCTTTGCTTCAGTCTTTATTGCTAAGGCCAGCCCTCAGGAACCCCAGACCCTGGAGGCAGGAGAGAGACAAGAGTAAGGAAGACTCTCCCTTGATTGAGGAGGATCAGGTTAGAGATCATTTGGGCAAACTTGACACCCACAAATCCATGGGCTCTGATGGGATGCACACGTGAGCGCTGCAGGAGCTGGCAGATGTTACTGCGAAGCCGCTCTCCATCATCTTTGCAAAGTCATGGAGAACAGGAGAGGTGCCTGAGGACTGGAGGAAAGCTAATGTCACACCAGCCTTCAAAAAGGGCAAGAAGGAGGACCCAGGAAACTACAAGCCAGTCATCATCTCACCTCACCTCCATCCCTGGAAAGGTGATGGAACAGCTCATCCTGAATGTCATCTCTAAGCATGTAGAAGAAAAGAAGGTCATCAGGAGCGGTCAGCATGGATTCACCAAGGGGCACTTTCTGCGCTGCAGTGACTGGCTGGATGGATGAGGGGAGAGCAGTGGACATCATTGTCTACCTTACAAAACTGGGAGGAGTGGCTGATATACCAGAAGGCTGTGCTGCCATTCAGAGAGACCTGTACAGGCTAGAGAGTTGGGCAGAGAGGAACTGTTTAGCCTGGAGAAGAGAAGACTGACAGGCGATCTTATCAATGCTTATAAATATCTAAAGTATAAGGTCCTGCATCTAGGGAGGAATAACTCCATACACTGGTATAGGTTAGGCGTTGACCTGCTGGAAAGCAGCTCTGCTGAGAGAGACCTGGGAGTCCTGGTGGACAACAGGATGACCATGAGCCAGCAATGTGCCAAGAGGGACAGTGGTCTCCTGATTTGCATTAAAAAGAGTGTGGTCAGCAGGTCGAGGGAGGTTATCCTTCCCTTCTACTCATCCTTGGTGAGGCCATACCTGGAGTACCGTGTCCAGTTCTGGGCTTCTCAGTTCAAGAAGGACAGGGAACTGCTGGGGAGAGTCCAGTGGAGGGCTACAAAGATGATCAAGGGAATGGAGCACCTCTTTTATGAGGAAAGGCTGAGAGACCTGGGTCTGTTTATCCTGGAGAAGAGAAGACAGACAGGGGGCCTTATCAATGCTTATAAATATCTAAAGAGCGGGTGTCAAGAGGATGGGGTCAGGCTTTTTTCGGTTGTGCCCAGTGACAGGACAAGGGGCAATGGACACAAGCTGGAACACAGGAAATTCCATCTCAACATGAGGAAAAACTTCTTTACTTTGAGGGTAACAGAGCATCAGAACAGGCTGCTCAGAGAGGTTGTGGAGTCTCCTTCTCTGGAGACATTCAAAAGCTGCCTGGATGCGTTCCTGTCCAGCCTGTGCTAAGTGAACCTGCTTTGGCAAGGCGGTTGGACTAGATCGCCCAACATCCCTTCCAACCCCTACAGTTCTATGATTCTGTGTAAAAAACATGTCCATATCATAATTTTTGTCATTATTTATGTTAATTCTTTTCCCCATGACAGAAACGTAGTAACTCCCTCAGAGGGAGTAGGAGAGAACGATATCAGTAGAAATAAAGAGAGATTCTGGTTCCACTGTTTCCATCAGAGCCAAGATCTCACAGAAGACTCATAATGTGCATGCGAGCACTCAGCAGTCCTCCTGCTTACTCTGTAACTCTTCCAGCAATAACAATATATGCTTATCTATTCACATAGACGATAAAAACCATTTAAAGATTACCTTGAACCTCACAATTTCAAACGAATCCTCTACCTAATCAAATATTCTAGCTTTTCCGCATAAAAAGTTCAGTTTCTTTTTTGGACCCACACTGGCAAATATTCAGTTTTAGGTGCTACTGTATTACTACTGCAGTGAAAGTATCAGACAAGGAGGCCATAATACCCTTTCAGGCTGACAGCACACTTCCATTACCTTTCTAATTTGCTAGGTCAGCTACATGGATAATCTAACTTATTTCAGTCAAACACTTCCAAAGGTTAGCAAACACTTACTATTTAAACTATTTCAGCTTATGTGGCTCTTTTTTGACTAAATCTCAGGAAGTTTCACTCAAAAGAAAAGTTAGCAACTCTGAAGAAATAGTAATTGCTATTCAGTGAAAAGTAAATGATTAACATCTGGGAGAATGATAACCTCTGCAGCTTCAGGAAGAAAAACACATATGAATGCATTATCAGTATTTAAATATTTATGTCTACATTTATATAATGTTTATCATCATGGGATTGAACAAAAGGAAAATAAGTTATTGCCTCTGTTTAGCATCATGGAATTAAATCGTACAAAAATAAGTGATTTATCATAAAACAAGTCTTTAGAATAGTCAACTATATATTCAGTAACTATATATTCAAGAGGCTGTGCAAATTCTTTAGTCTTACTACCACCGATGACCAAGAATTTTCAGAGAGCTATGCTTTTTGGTCAAAAAATATGATTTCATAAAAAACATAGTCTTTCAGATGAATGTTTTTTGATAAATATTCAACCAGGAAAATCATCTCAGGTAAAAGACTGAATTTCCCATGAGACAGCCTTATAGAAGAAGGGTGAATGGTGCAACGGTCCAAACATTTGTTATGACAGAGATTTACCACGTTAAAACAATTGTCCTCATTAAGAAAAACGTAGAGATATCTTATTAAATTTTAAGGCGTCATGCAATATTATGGTAAGTTTTGTGGGACATAAGATGTCTGTTTTACCATTTCACTAGAATGGTACAGAGGTAGCCCAAAATGCTGTGTGTTCTTTATAGCTGTTTGCAGTAGCACAAGCACCTGCTGCTCTGTCTGTGGGATCAGCAGGGGATCAAGCTGTAGAAAGCATCTGTTTCTTCTACCTTTTTTTCCTCCATCTGCCTCTTAATCCAAGAGAGAAATGACCCAGTGAAAGTCTGTTAGAGAAATTCTCAGTGAGTCCCAAGGAATGTAGGAACATGCTATTGATTGACTGCTCTCCCCCTTTTCTGCCCATTCCAACAATTCTAAGAGGTTTGGTTACCCTCTCTTTACAGACCCAGAGGGAGGGATATAGCCTTTGGTTATTTTTTAATGTTGTCACAAACTAGAATCAGAAGTGGTTCTAACAGTTAAAAAAGCTGCACCAAGTTTTGCCCCAGGCCTGTTTGAACGGCTTTTATTTGTTGTTCATTGCAGGTAAATTTAGTCTGTTTGAGTAAGGTTTCACCTTGGCACAAGAATATCTAAAATGAAACAAACATTAAAAAATTGAAGTTTCCTCTGTTGTGAAGAGTTGAGCAGTGGCAACATAAATGGTCAGGCAAAATAATGAGATTTTTTAAAGTCAGAGTTTTTTAATTAGAGCACATTTAAAGCATATACTTCTGATGTGTCCCTAAACTGATCCGGCAGTTGGACTAGATGATCACTGTAATTTCCTTCCAACTGAAATATTCTATTCTATTCTATTCTATTCTATTCTATTCTATTCTATTCTATTCTATTCTATTCTATTCATAATCCTGATGATTTCAAGGACTACTTACCTTAGTGCAAATGTATGTGCTGCACCTGGGGAGGAATAACCCCATGCACCAGTACAGGTTGGGGGCTGACCTGCTGTAAAGCAGCTCTGTGGAAAAGGACATGGGAGTCCTGGTGAGCAACAGGATGACCATGAGCCAGCAATGTGCTCTTTGGTCCAAAAAGGCCAATGGCATCCTGGGGTGTATCAAGACGAGTGTGGTCAGCAGGTCGAGGGAGGTTATCTTCCCCCTCTGCTCTGCCCTGGTGAGGCCGCACCTGGAGTACTGTGTCCAGTTCTGGGCTCCCTGGTTCAAGAAGGACAGGGAACTGCTGCAAAAGGTACAACAAAGGGCTATGAAGACGATCAGGGGACTAGAACATCTCTCTTATGAGAAAAGGCTGAGGGACTTGAGCCATCTTAGTCTGGAGCATAGAAGTCTGAGGGAGATTTTTTCAGTGCTTATAAATACTGAAAGGGTGGGTGTCAGGAGGATGGGGCCAGGCTCTTTCCAGTGGTGCCCGGGGACAGGACAAGAGGGAACGGGCACAAACTTGAGCACAGGAAGTTCCACCTAAACATGAGGAGGAACTTCTTTACTTTGAGGGTGTCAGAGCACTGGAACAAGCTGCCCAGAGATGTGGTGGAGTCTCCAACTCTGGAGACATTCAAAACCCACCTGGACGCGTTCCTGTGCAACCTGCTCTAGGTGACCCTGCTCTGGCAGGGGGGTTGGAGTAGATGATCTCCAGAGGTCCTTTCCAACCCCTATCATTCTATGATTCTGTGCTTCTTGAAACTAAAAGAAATTACTCTAATCATCAAATATAAAGCTGGTAAGGGAACACCCTCCAAAACCTAAAATTTAGAAGGGACCAATGCCAACCAATGAAAGGAAAAGCATAAAAAGTTTTATACTGTGGCGGGTTGACCTTGGCTGGATGCCAGGTGCCCACAAAGCCACTCTATCACTCCCCCCCTCAGCAGGATGGGGGAAGGAAAAAATAAGATGGAAAAAACCTCATTGGTCAAGATAAGGGCAGTTTAATACAGCAAAAGTGAAGGCTGTGTGTGGAAGCAAAGGAAAAAAAAAATATTCTCTACTACCCAACAACAGGAGATGTCCATCCACTTCCTGGGAAGCAGGGCTTCAGTATGCATAGCAGTTGCTCTGGAAGACAAGCTGCCAAAACACTGGTGAGTTATCAACTGATGGGTATGGTAACCTTTTTTATCCTATGAGTTCATTGGATTATTATTATTTCAGTGGTTCCCTTCTTAATGAGTTACAATAAAACCAAAGTTTGGCCACAACCCTGAATCCAAATAAGTCACACTTACATAGTTCTTCTGCTATTCGTTTCCTTGACAGCCATCTTATTTGGTAATACTTTGACAATATACACATACAGTCATCATTCATGACTCATTTAATCAAATTGAGAGTAGGTGTTTGTTCTTCTTTGGTATGATATCTCTTGATCTGAATGAAAGAAGTATCCTGGCATAGCTGGGCAACTCTTCATTTAATTGGCCTGTATCATGGTGCTTTATTATGGAATTGTTACACCCATTTTTTTTTTTACCCATGGTGCTTTTTTATGGAATTGTTACGCTCATTTGACTGCAGGAGTTCAGTTCTGGTTAAGGAAGTAAAATCCCAGGCTCACAGCCATTGGCCGTGGCTAGGCAGTTCCATATATGACCACACCTCGCAAAACTTTGAGAGGCTTTTACAGTCAATATATTCTTCAGCCGTGTGGGAACTTCTATCACAGCTGCTGCACCAGACAACCTAAATAATAAAAATATACTTGTAATATATTATTTACCAAATACCTCACAAAAACATTAAATGCAATATTTAGGAATATAATTTTCCTATTTGTGTTGTTTATCGGGAGAAGCAAGAAACAATATTTATTGGCAGAAGCAAGAAACAATATATGGGACATTTGTGTATACACAGTTTACTTTCGCAGCATTGCGTATTCTAAGTGACTATTAAGTTGCCTATAATGTGACTAATATACAGTCATGGAATGGCATCTCAGCATATGAGAAACTGGGAGAATCCAGGAAGATAAAATACCTTTTAAAAGTTTAAAGGCTTCCCTACAAACAACACATTAACCTTCACAGAAGGAAGTAATCATGCTGTGTTAAATAAAATTCCTTTTAATCTAGCTAATGTCCACTTTCTCAATAATTTACACAACAGCAAAAATATTCTTTAGGTTTGACTACAAAACATAAGTTTGACTATAGTCAGTCTTTAAAATTAGTAACATAATTAAAATTGAAAAACATGATATTAAGTTTATTAGTTTTTGTAAAATTTCAGAATAATAACTGAAAAGAAAGCACTTTAACATGTTTGCTACAATATATCCTAAAATGATATTTAAAAATTTAAATCTCATTGACTTAGATATGAATTATTGTCCCGGTGTGGGGTGGGGCAGGGGCAGGGCCAGGCCTGCTCAGGGAGAGGCCCTTGCTCACACTCGTTGCCGCGGCAACCAGGGTCAGCTGACCCGGGTGTTTACCCTGCGGGAGGGTTACACCTGTGGGCAGGTCAGGTGACCCAAACTGACCAATGGGGTGTTCCGTCCCATCTGCCCTGCTCCGTGTGAGAGCTGAGGGAGCAGAGGGGTCGGGCTGGCTCCTCTCTGGGGGCTCTTTTGTAAGGGGCTTGTCTTCTTTGGGTCTTCTTCAGTGAGCTCTTCAATGGCTCCCTTCTTCAATGGCGTCTGAGGAGGATGATGTCAGCTCATCTGCCTTTTGATCCTGGTCAGTGTTTTCCAGTTCCCATTTGTTTCTGAGGCTAGTCTGGAACTTTCCCAGTGCCTGACAGTGACATCTGGCTAAGAACTTGATGTGTTTTTTTATACACTTATTTATATTGTATCTATTTCATTATTTCCTTATTAATTTATTATTTCATTAAAATACCTTGTTTTTTTTCTAAACTCACAAATCTCATTATCTCTCTTCTTACTCGCCATAGAGTGAGGGAGAGCATCTGTTGTCTTGTCATTGGCCAACCTGGCTCAAACTATGACAATTATTAAGCGAAGTGTCTTAGTGACCCCATTAAAGATGTAACAATATATGAAAAATAAAAAGGTGGTGGAAGCTTATACTAAGGTACTTCAGGGATATGGGGTAAATCCACCTCTCAGTAATGTTTTCCCTGAAGAAAAAGAAGTAAGCAGGGATTTTTTTAAAATTATACTAAAGAAAGCACTCAGGAAGACTAAAGGCAGGCAGAATATAGAATATTTTTGAGAAGATCAGCTAGTACAGAAGAATAGGCCTAAACCAGACATTTTCTGACAGATGAGGAATTTGCCTATCCTTGGTACCTGGAAACCTCATAAAGAAAGAATTCATGGAGGTTTCCAATAAACTACTTATATGTGATTATGTGGAGGTATAAGAATATTGTTCATCATATATTTGTTCTAGATATTAAATGCTAGAGCTGGTAAGGTTATTTTTGAACAGGTTTTATCAAGAAAAAAAACCTAACTGAATTGAAACAAATTATTCCTTGGGAACACGTAGATTATGTCAAAAATACTCATGAAAATCAGAAAGGCTGATAGGCTGACCAAGCAGCCAGTGGCTAGTTTATCTGATTCTCTGCCAGTAGGTCTGCCAGCTGTCTTGCCAATTGGACCCCAGGCTGGTGGCCTGGCTAGAAACCAGGCAGAACGCTTGGCTTCTCAGCTTGTCTACTACCCAGCTGTCCTCCTTGGCTGGTGTGAAAGCTGGCTGACTCCTCAAGTTGCCACCAGCCCAGCTGGCTTTTCTGAGCAGTCCAAGGAGTTCCTTAAGTTCTCCTGATATTCATTGTCCCAAGCTGCCTGACCTCCTTTTTGTTCACCCAGCTATCTTGCTGAATAAGGGAAAGCTCTCTGTGTCTCATGTGCCTCGTAAGTGTCTCTGCTCTGTCACAGGTGGGAAAGCTGTACTTAGGTCTGGTTGAGTATCTGGCCTGTCAGTGGGCTAACTCTCCAGGTACCTAGGTGGGGAAAGGTTGGCTGGTAGGCATTGAAACAGGTTGTTCCATTTCACCACCAATTCTGTAATGTTGACATTTTGCTCTCCACAGGAATAAAGCGAAACACTGGCATTTGGAATTTCCTGTAGCATAGATATGAGTTATATTTTTTTTTCTTTCAGATATCTATACCATATGATGTACATGCATGACGTTTGAAAAATAATGAAAAGAAAAGCTGTTTTTTTCAATATAAATATGGTAAGACAAAAAAAAGTGCCTTGTCAAGCAATATATTCAGCTAATATCAATAATAGATAAAATATTCTGTGAACTGAATTATTTAATTATTAATTAAAGGAGTGTCAGCAGTAATTGTGAACTCTTCACAATGATATGCTAAGGTTTGCTTATCAAAAAGGGCATAAATTGCAAAGTCACTGCAGGTGCTGCAAAGTTTTCTCAAGTGTTTTTGTAAGTGATACTGTATTCGACTAAAACGTTGAATTTTTTTGTTTTTGAGATCAAACGTAATTTTAAAAATAATGAGCTATTTACTGTGATCTGTTCAGTGGAATTTTTCAATTCATTTTGCATTTCTAGTAATGACATTTTTCCCCAAATACATAAATTCTATACATTCATGTTAAAAGGTGGTAGCAAATAGATGTTGCATTTTATTCATACGTTACATCCACCATTTGCCATTCATTTTCTCTCTTACTAAGGAAGTAAAATGGAGCATACGTTGCCTGTGACCTTCTATGAATAGTACAGATGTTTAGGAGTTTCCACTTCTTGAAGATCTGTCTGTAGCAGTTTTCATTTATCTTTCATTCTCCCTCATTCCTCTCAAAACTGGGGTTACAGGGTCAGTGTTAAGAATGCAGAAACAGTGTGTACTTCAAGAGAACAGATTTTTAAATAGCTTAATTCCAAACAACTAAGATGTACATAAATCATCACAATTAATTTTGTAAAACACTTTTGAGAATTATGTTTAATGACCTGGAAAATTAAGCACAGAATTTGTACCATAATCCAGTGGAAAGTATATTGCAGCATTCAACCAAAAATCTTCAATACAAAACACCAAATTTCTAAGAAAAGATTTTTCATTCTTTTTCCAAATATCTGTACCTTTCTGAAAGAAACATAATCTTTCTAAGAGATTTGTTGCTAGGAGATTTATTTGCCAGAACACTACTGGCAAAAGGTTTCAGCACTTCTCTGTAATTTTAAACTTTGGACATTTATTCCTCAAAATATAGGAGCTGTTACTGAGGAGTCATGCTCCTTGAGGAAATCTACATTCCTGTGCTTTAAATGAAAAATACACGGCTGATGTTAACAGATGCTGTGGATGTTTGCTAATTCATAACAGCAGGTAATTTACACTAGTGCCTTACATCATCAGTCACTTTTGTGCTTGTGTCCTGTTTAAATAAATTTTCCAGATGTGAAATTCAATTGAGTAAAGGAGAATTGAGAAGGAAAAGAGGAAATAACTGCTTAAAAGGAAAATTGAGATTAATTAAAAAATTAGAATAAAGATATTTTAAGTTGTATAATAAGAGAACTATTAACTGGAAGTTTGATTATGTATCACAATAACAAAAAGAAATACATTGTTTCTGCTAGCTCTGCTACGGCACCTGAACAGTTCTTTGTTTTGGGCTTTATGTACAGCTGAAACAGAAATGTCTTTAGAACCCCTACTTTTGGATGCCAGGAAGAATGACAGTCTGAGATATAATCCTTTCCTGTGTAATGCAACCCAAACCAATTTACTTCCTAAAAGTAGTTTGATTTTTCCCTTACTGTAGTGCTATCAGATAGCAACATGCTCTCCGGGGACTCCATTCATGCTGAGATTGCACCAAACAGTGATTGCACTGCTGAATCAGTCTGTAATCAATCTTGCATCCTACAGATCTCCTTTAGTATTTTTTCTTTGATCACTGTCTAATGGGAAACATAACATGTTAAAGAATAATGAAGCTTCAATCTAATTGTATCTTTGCTGGAGAGCCTCTAGGCACCCTTTTGCAGCCTCTAATGAAATGATTCTAACAGTCCATGTTTATCCACATGGCCTATAGAAAGGATATACGATTAATAAGATTTCTCTTTAGTATAAGCATATGTTAGCTTTCAATATGCTATTTAACACTGTTTCCAGTCTTTGTGTACTTTTTTCTCTGGTTTCTACTATATTAACAATTTCTAATTAATAGTTATTTTGGTCTGTTTTATATAAGGGGAACTTTTACTTTCATCAGTTCTGTGAGTGCATTAACACAGTTTGCCTTCAGATCGTATTCATTGCATAATGACAGTAAAAGATAATTCCTATCACTTAGCCCAAATCATGTTTCGGTGAAACCATTTATGTTTTGATTCCTATTATTCATTATTTCTGATGCATTTCCTACTTTGCAAAGTATTATATTACTAAAATAGTGAATGAGAAATGAGAAAGTATTTAGTTAGAAGTGTGTCAATATCTTTAATTTTGATTATTTTTATTATAAGTCATAAAATGCTTGTGAACTTCTAAATAAGTAGGATGATATTCTATATGGTATCAAGTTTGGTAACAAAATATGCACTGTGTCTAAAGGGAAGATGACCAAACTTTAGCCAATATTCTGTTAATTTTCATACATAATGGATATATTGTATTGTTGATTTAGGGTAAAGTAGGAAAAAATTACTCTTTAAAAAGCTGTGCTGTTTTTTTTTTTCTTGGTTGAAAATGCAGGAAAACCATGTTCCGTGTAGACAGTCCCCTTCAGAATTATTCTCAATGCCTTTGGGGTTTTGTGTGTGTTTTGTTGTTGTTGTTGCAATATGTCTTTGTGAGAGTACTTGTTAGATGTTACAATAACAACACTGTTGTTGCTATGTCCCATCACTATTTTGCTCCTTCTTTTTGATATTGCCTGCTCCAAAACTCAAATTTTTTTCTCATTTATGATAGTTCACAAAGTATAGATCTCAGATGGTAAAATGTCAGGAAAGATACCCACATTTATAGTCCTCTTGATGGAAAATGTAGGAAGACAAAACTTTTAAGGTGAGTGGAAATGCAAATTACCTTTTTCATGCTTGATGTCTGCAGTTTTGGGAAAAACATTTCGCTTCAAAGCCAACATTTCCAATCAACCTTTGAGATATCTGACTCTTTTATTCTGCCTGCAGTTTTCTGTGGTTTAATTTTCATGTGTACAAATCTCCAGAGCTGGCCTGTCAAACTATATATGGATGCTTGAGGAAAATTCAGATGTGAAAAATGTGAGCACAACATTAAAAGTATTGAACTCTTATCAGCTCTAAAACAGAAGAGCTCTGTTTTCCAAAAGTAATATGGTCAATGGAGCTGTGTTGATTTTTACAAGCAGAAGATCTCAGACTTAATTGCTGGAGTTAGTATAACGAAAATATTTCACATGTTTCAGACTTCAAAGTAATACTAGCTATGTCACTAAATTGCTTTCCATGAGGTTTTATCAACTTCTGCATTGCTTCCTAAGACAGTCTATTTCAAACATTCTGAGAAAACAGATCTTGAAGTTGGCTATTAGAAGTTGCAGGATCTGGGCATTTTTATTTTATGTGTATTTGTTTGAAAAATTTTAAATCTGGAATATGTGTCTGTGAAAACACAGATTTCCAAAAGCACAAATGTGTGCATAAGAATATGAACATATATATATTTATATATGCTTTTTCCCTCTATTTTGCTTGGTAAACGTAACTGTTCTTTTAAAGCAATTAATAGAATTGTAGAATCATACAATGGTTTGAGTTGGAAGTGACCAGTAAAAATCACCTAGTCTAACCCCCTGCCACGGACAGGGACATCATCCACTAGATCAGGTTGCTCAAAGCCCCACCCAGCCTGACCTTGAACACTTTCACTGGCAGGGTATCCAGAGCTTCCCTTGGCACCCTGTTCCAGTGTCTCACCATCCTCATTGTGAAGAGTTTCTTCCTCTGTCTAATTTAAACCTACCCTCTTTCAGTTAAAAACAGTTGCCCTATTCCCTGTCACTACAGGACATAGTGAAAAGTCTCCATCTTTTTATAAACCTTCTTTCATATATTGAAAGATCACAACAAGGTCTCAATTAAGCTTTGTATTCAAGCTGAAGAATGCCAACTCTCTCAGCCTTTTATTTACAATTACCTTTATCCACTCCCACCCCCCAAATATCTTCCTGAGGCTTCCAGTTTTTTATATCTTCATCTTCTTCCCTCTGCCGTTGATTAATGTGCATCACTTCCTGTGATGGGTGAATCTTGCCCAGCTGTCAGAGACCCACCACCCCCTCTCTCACTCCCCCTCTTCAGCAGGACAAGGATGAAAAAGCTCATGGCTCAAGCTGAAGATAGGGAGATGGCTTATCATCTACCGTCACATACAAAACAGAAAACTTAGGGAGTCTATGGCAAATTAAGGTAGATTTGGATAGTAAGAATAAAAACAAATTTAAACCAACACCGTTCCCCAGCCCGCCCTTTTTTCAGGCTCAACTTCACTCCTTAATTCTCAACTCCTCTAGCACCCCCTCTAGTAATTTTCTTCTGGTATAGTCTGATCAGTTGTATGATCTGTCTCTGAGTAACCTTCATGTGATTGTATGAATTAATAAGGACCACTTGCAGGATTATAATGTGCTCTGAATCAAGACTGAAATTTGTACTGGAAGTTTTATTTATGCGGGTCAATATGCAGTGTAGGAAGAGTGCTATTTACTATTCAGTATCTAAAATACATCTGTACATACTATGTGTTGTATGAACATTAGTATCTTAAAGAAATGGGGGGATATCACTTTGAGTTCAGAGATTTTATTCAGCTTCTTTGCTAGATAAAGGCTTGATAAAAATGCTATGCTACACTTCAATAACATCCTCATCTCCTCTTTAACATCTTCCTGCAGAGGCTGCACTGATACGAGATACAAAATTTCCTTCAAAGACTTGTACCAGCAAGTATTTCTCCATAGCAGGGCATTCTTTCTAAAAGCTTTTCATATGTTTTATATTGATGAAGTAAGGGATTAAATATTTTTTTGCTGCATTAGTAAGAAATACGTGGTTTTCTGTGCACCTGTGTTGTATACTTTGGAAGAAAACAACAACAACAACAAAACCCCTCCAAAATACCCCTTACTTGTAATAAACCGTTTGAGGCAGTTTCTCAAGGTCTTTTAAAATAAAAATTTCCCTTGTGTTGTGACAGAAAGGTAATGTTCTAATGTTACTAACTCTGTAATATACTCTGTTGTTCATATTATACTTTGCATTTCTTCAAACCAGTTCTATTGAGTTCCAG
>VXBH01006074.1:284247-345176 GCA_013400035.1 Rynchops niger
AAAAAAAAAAAAAAAAAAAGACAAAAAGGACATTTAATTTGCAGCTTCTGCATTTGAAAGCAAACTGTCTCTCTGTGTTCCTCAATGCATTATCTGGACCTCTGACTTAATTGTTTGAAACACATTCAGATACGCTTCCACCTGAAACAGTATCATTAAATGCTAAAAAAGATTGCACTCTGATGAAACCATTTAATTTTTCACTGGATCACGTTTAATATTTCAATGCAAGTGTGATATTTCATTTACCTATATGTCTGAGCTCTGAAAAGGTTGGGTTTTGTTTGTTTTTGGTTTTTCCTAAATGGTGAAATCTTGTAATAATTTCATAGAGAAAAAACAACTAAACCAAATGCAGCTGGCTGTCTTGCCTTTTCCATACTAATTGCTGGTATAACACATGTCTTGTTTCTGGAAATTACATAAAGGGATCGCTTTTCCAGTTAGGTGTAGCTTCCTCACTGTTGTAATTTATCACAAAGTCTTAGTATAAAAATCAGTGTTCTTCACAGGTCTATTTACCTGCTGTCTGCTCACAATCTTTTATTTCTTAACTTTGCTACTGGTTATGGCTGTTGTCTGATCAAAATACAATGCCCTTTTGGTGAGAAGGAGTAAAAGTCTGAAAAAAAGCAAAATGTTACATAGATCTGTTACATAGTTGATCATAATTTTTGATTATTTCACTGTTTCAAAGCTTCTAATTGAGTATTTCTAATAGAAGATAAAAATGTGAAATATCAAAGGTCAGTGAAAGGTAATATTTTTAAGAACACTGATAAAAGAAAGCATGGAAGAATTGTCTCAAAGTGTAAAACCAGTTAAGTTCACATGACTTTGTTATGGAAAAAACATTCTTTTTCCAGCAATACTTATCTTGAATTAGTACCCATCTTCAAATAAAATCATAGTCAGAGGATGTTGAGGAATATGATTTTATCAGGATGAGACTCTTAATCTTTTGCTTTTCTATTTTCTCAAAGAAACTAAAAAAAAAAAACAAACCCAAACCTCCAAAAACACACAGTAAAAACTTTTCAGCACTTACTCGTTCTTACAAGACAGCTTGTAGGAATAACGCTGATATGCACAGTTCACTGGGTTTTTTTTAGTCCAAAATCCTAACTGGATTTTTTTAGATTACTATTCAAAGAGTTCTAGTATTTAGCAACAGATTAGAAGTCATTGCATAAGTTTAAAAAGCATTTGGTCCTGGTGTTTTCGTTTCTGTCTTCATGAACGTCATAGAATTTTTAAGAGGTCTTTGTTTTATCTAATTTGGTGATGATTAATATTAACTGATACCAGTATTGATTCTTTAAGCAGTGATTCTAACTGATATTGTAGAAGAAACATTGTAGGTAACTGCTGACCCTGCAGCTGGGGATTTAACTACTGGAAAAGCTCATAAAGTTGATTAAGCTTGAGAATTGTAAAGGCTTTTGTGTCTTTGTGTGGCCACCAAGTAACAACTGATTATACCCTCATTAATTTGCGGGATGAGTTGCTTAGTCAAGTTGCTTGTTATGTAATTTTAGTGTGTAGACCATTAGCCTGAAAGTATTATGAACTTACAGTCACAGAAAACTTCCTGGAAAAATTTCCAGATACTTCAATTATCTTATACACAAATATTTATTTTACTCTTTGCAGTCCAATGGCATTCACTTATCCACCTAGTTTCATATCCATTACTGTATAATCAAATATATATTTATATTACCAGTTTCTTTTTCCATAAGTACTTACCCTCAAAATCAGATTGATTTGTAAGACTCAGGGTTCTGTTGGTGTCTTCTGTTATTATTTCTCACCATTTAGTGTATTCTATGTTTTCCAGATATATTTACAGCCACAAAGTATTAAAATGATTCACGTATCTTTTGACCTTGTTTTTATTCTTTGACATCATAATGAAATCTGTTCCATTTTCCTTTTTTTTAAGATACGGCAGTAATGCTGATCCTAACTGTGATAGTTAAACCAAAGTATCTTTCTATTTCTTGGATCAGCACTGTGACCAGCAATATGCTCCCTCTGGCATTTTCAATCCTTATGTCAAAGATTGTTTCAGAATAATTAATCTGAGAGTTAACAAAGAAGCACAGATTCATGTACTGCTCTGTCGCAAACTTCTGCATGTTATAGACTATGGGTTTTGACTAGCAATTTCTACAATGATTGTAAATGACTATTTATGATTTATGCAATTAAAATACTTTATCTATGCACTAATGCTAATAAAATAACTGCATTGTCTACAAATGCCTATAGTTATAATAATGTAGGACAGCTACCAAGTACTTCTGGAACAGAAATACAGTGATTCTGACATTTTGTGCAGTGTGATCAAAGTTCTAGTAGTTATTGCAGAAAAACTTTTAGACAGTTGGTCTGTTAGGAGGATATGGGCAAAAACAATCTGAGATTTTCATAGCTTAGATATAAATCACAGAAATATAAATGAATATTAATGATGACTAGATTTATGCATTTGCTGCTGTTAATGGTTGTTATGTGTTTGTGCAGAGTATAATTCATTTCTCTCTTAAGGGCAAGACTGTTAGAAAAATCAAATGTTAATGTATTTTAATTACTTTGGATAATTATTATCAATAAACAAAATAGTGATACATATTTATTTAGCCAATTTTCTCATATTTTTTGGAACGTGCTATAATTATCTTCATTTTTCTAAAGATACTACTAAGAAATAAATTGTTGCGTTTCTTTGATTGGAATCACCACTGCAAATATATCTTAGTTTTCGCTGAAAAACAATAGCACAAAAGCAGAGTGTTATGCTAGAATTCCCAATTCTGCTGTCTAGAGCTTTTGACTTCACAACACAGGGGTTATGAAACCACTTCTTTAAGTGCAGGTTGCAAAGATCAAGAGGAAGCACTTGCATTGTTTAATGCAGACCTTGTTTTCAGGACTATTTGATAGTGTCATCCACAGTAATACCAACAGTGTTAGGAAATAGTCTTATTTGAACAAGACAGTAGATTCAAAAAGATGGTTTTATGTTTGATTACCATCTGTACACTTTTGAAATAGTGCCTACATATTACAAGGTATCTTGTGCTTTTTGGGTGCATAAGAAACATAAATGGAAGTACAGATCTTTTTTCTAACTTCTCAGAACAAATGAAATTGAACTGCCACCTGGTGCAGACAGGAAAGTCTAAATTCCTTAGGCGGTGTTTGCTAACAAAGAGGGCTTGGTGCACTAGTTAGAGGATGCTGTTCTGAATTTCCAGTCAGGTATCTGGTGCCCTTTCCTGCATATTAGACACATTCATGTGTAAACTGGCTCTGGGAGCACTGGATTCAGAATATCAGATGGCTTAGAAATAATAATGTGGAAAACCAACTTTATTCTCAATAGCAGCTAAGAATAGTAAACACTAATTTTACCTGAAATGCTTCTGAGATCTTGCTTACCATGCATTCATTTATAGCACTGAAAAAAAAGAAATCACTCTGGGGGAAAATACATTATGCACAAAGATTGTCCCTTCAAAGTTTACAGCAAGAAATTTGTAACAAATTTGTACACAAGAGTGTAGTTCCATATTCACATATTGGACCCTCCTTTTTAAAGGTGTATCTTTACAATAAAATCCATGAACTCAGAGAAAAAGAAAAAAAAGCCCTAAGGATAGAGTTTTCTAATGTTCATGTACTATTGCAATCTTAATTGAAACATGTAAGTATAAAGCAAGTACCTAAAAAACTACATACAGAACTGCAGATATGCCTAGACTTGAATTAGGTTGATTACCTCACTGTTTCTCTCTCCTTTCCTCAATTTGTTTGTTATGAACATTTTTCTTTCTTGTCCTTTCTGCTTATCTATTTTTTTTATCAGTTTTCACTTCTCAGTCCATTTCAATATTTTTTTTTTCCAGAAATCCTTATAAAAGAAATGTGAACCAAGAACTAACAAAATATACCAAGTTTCAATTCAGTGCAATTTCAGTAGACTCTTTTACAAAACTGTATCACACAACAGAGTTTCTCTTCCTACCTCAATCTACTCTCCAAACACAAAAGCTTGGCATACCCATTATACACACTGGTAATTTTTATTCTCAGTTTATGTGGTTTTTTTCTTGTCTATTGTAATAAAATGTGGTATGCAGGAAAAGAAACTGTTCCAGATATTCTTTTGGCTTAAACTAAATTCTTGCTTTATCACACTGGGTACAAAGCATTCACTCTGAAAGCTGAAGACGTTTTTATTCACAGTGGTGCCTTGTCTCATAAAATTAATTGCTCAGACATGTTTGGTAGTACACTAAGCAAATCCTTGATGGCTTCTAGAGGCTTTACAGTAGCCTAGGAAATGTGACACTCTGCTGTGGTATATTACACTTGTAATAGTAGTGTCAGTAGTAATAGAACTATAGCTGCAGTCATTATAATCAAACTGTAAAGATAATGACACTGTGGAAATATATTTTCTTTCTCCCCCAGGGTAGTTTCAGAGGACTGTTCTACAAAGGGCTATATGGATGTATCAGAAGTGACTGGTGAGCTTCCTCCTATAAAATATTGTGACTATCACAGCACAGAGGTGAAGAAGCTATATACAATCTGTGCCTACCAAGGACTTTTGGAATAAGTTTCCTTAAGATGTCTGTAGCCTCCACAAGAAGATAAAAGTTCAAACCTAATGTTAGTTAAGGAAGGAGTCAACAAAGGCAAAGTGCTGAAAGACAAAGCCCAACAAAATGTGATTTTAATCAATGCCTGCACAGATTGGAAGTTAAAACATTGAAAAATTGAGCTTCCCAAACCAGAGAATAAGCCCATTCTAACATTTGGGTGGAATCAAGTAATTATCTGACATTTTCACTATAATACTTGAAGCAGCCTCAGTACAGAACACTCACCTAGACAGTTCTGTGCTTTTTCTTCCAAACCTTCATTTATATAGTGCACAGTCTTTACTTTTTTTTCTTCAAAAAGACAGGATCAAATACATAAAGATAGGTAAGTGATTTTGTGAAAGGCAATGAAATGAGGTTCACAAAGACTCTCGGGCATGACAATGATCACTCTCATAATGATTAATTCTCTGCCTGGCTCTGTGAATTCTCAAAGCCAGTTATGGACACTTAGGTTTCCAACTGTCACAGAAATCTTACATTTTTTTTTTTTCCTGCACAGTGGAGCAACTTCAAGAAGAATGATGAAGGACACTTTCTTCTTCAGCCCTGCCTATTTGTGATTAACTGCCTTTTTAGGAGATGTGCACTGATATAATTTCAGACCAAAAAGAAACTCAAAGTTCATACTGCTGAGTAAATAGTTATTGATTTAGCATAGTAAGATAGTTTCTATCCTTTTTCATTGATGTCTTGGAAGCAAAGAGGTATGTATTTTGCGGGAGGCATTTGGCATGGCATGACCGGATTTTTGTTTTAACCAATGTATCTTAGTTGGCTTTAGATGAAATATAGATCTAAAGCTGCCCAACTCTGACAAAATGGCTTCAAAAAACGACAGCATTTTCAATGCTTAAGTAACTTTACAGCCAAAACTCTTACGCTTGTAGACTGTAAAGTATGCAGGCAGCTCTGCAGTATTGTTGCTGAATTTTATGAGAGACTTAAATTCCAACCACACTGAAAACTCTGAAGTGCCCCTTTTCTTCTGGCTCACAGACGTAGCTGAGGACTCAATGGGGGAAGAAAATAAGCCTATAAAACAAGGTCGTTTACTTTTGAAGAGGGGAAAAAAAGACAGCAATGCCTTTGAGTTCAGTCTCCTGAAGAGCTAAAAAGGGAAAGATCAAAAATAGAATGAAAGAATAAGAAAGAATACAAGTGAAGGAAACAACAAAACAAAACAAAATACTATTCACAAATTTAAGTCAAACAACCTATATGCCTCATTTTTAAACTGAGCATTTCTTCCCCACTGAAACACACAGTTTGTTTGCCCTGTCCTGGGGGAGGAAACTTCTAATATCTAAAGTAGTAGATAGCAACCAGTAAAAACACCTTGTTATTAAATACGTAAAGCCATCATATTTGGGCATTTTAAGAGTGTAGGCCCTAGAAATATAGTGATAACCCAGGAATCCTTCCAGTCATTTTGGAGTTTACACAGAATACAGAAACAGTAATGCAAAAATTCATTGGCAAAAGTGCAATAAATGTCTCAAACTAAAGTTTTTCCCAACTATTTCACAAGTAATCTTGGACATACACATTCTAAGTTTAGGTCTCCATTTACAAACTTAGTGTAATATAATATAAAAACATTGATCTAATGTGTTATGGGAACATGTATTTTCCCCTAGCGTTCGCAAGAATATTAAAAAATAAGTAATAAAAATACCTAAGAACTGGAAGACAGACACCATTTTGTCATGTTGTTATGTTTTTGTGTTTTCTTTGCATCATACTTTACATTTATGAATGGACTATATGTTACTTTTAATAAGTTTAAGTTCTGTACGAAGTCTTTTTCCTCAATGGGTAACTGGTAGCAGTTCAGTGTATGCTATCTGCTGGTAGAGAAAACTAAGGAGATGCAAATACTTTTCTCTGGGTTAACATGTCATATCAGTAACCTGCTAAAGAAGTTTGACCTTTATGTGACATGGTAACTATACTTTTTTTTGTAGTGAGGAGTGCTTATTTGTGCATCTCTCATCACTCTCAGCATGTCATCCAAGCTAATGATGCAGCAAAATGCTTCTGGTTTTTTTTGATGCTGCTGTGTGAAATTGCTGTTTAAAGGAAAAAGCCACTGATTTTTTTTAAGGGACAGAGCCTTGAACACATGCAGATTGCCTCAAAATGGATTTACAGAATATTTCTGTGTGATTAATGCTGTGAAACAATAACTTCCTTTCATATATTTGTTTGTCAGATTTGTGAGATTTTTAATGGATCTAGATTCAGTATTTCCATGAAGCACTGATATTGGCTTGTACATGAATGAGGTGTTGATAAGTAGTGCATTGCATACCAAGAGGCAGCCAGCACTGGAGTCACCACTATTAATATCAACAGCTATTGTGGATTAGAGAGCAACAGCAAGTGTATTCATGGAAGACTAAAATTACCAACCTAATCATATTCATGTATGCGGCCTTGTGGGGGGCATTTCACGTAATGTGAATGCCAGTGACATTCAGACTATGAAGTTGTAGAGAGCAGCATGGGTGCATATGAAGCTGGAGCATCCACATCTCCAACATAGGTGTGTGCTATCAGCTTGTAGTCCACGTGTCCTGTCAGGGCACATGTACGTCCACGTTAACTGTGAATGAATATATGTATAGGATTAGTTTATAGAAGGCTGTTTAGAAATTTGTAGGTATTTACTAATATTTTGTAGGTGGCTAATATTGTTGTATATCCTTCTCATGTGGTTCACTGATTCCTGGTTAATTAGGTTAATAAAGATATAGAATGCTTTGATTTTGTTTGGTTTTAAACTACCTAAACTGAGCAAATTGTCTTTGGGACACAAATAGGAACAATACAGCAAAAGTAACATTGTCGCTCCCTCATAGGTGAAAGGAAATGGATGGAATTGAGAGTATAACAGTATATAGAGTATAAGAGTTTATGTAATTGATTTTCCACTGCAGTACAAAATTAAAGCAAAAGACTGATAGAGCTAGTTCATGCTCTCTGGTACTCGCTTTTATTGTCTGCAGAATCAAATTTAATAGTAGAAACTGGAAAAGAAGTTACGGGCAAAATCTGGAAAAGTACTGAGGTGCCCAGCCATTTGAAATTTCTAAAGTTTAACAAGCTCCTAAAAGAAAAATACACTTAGATTTCATATAGCCCATATAGTTGTTGGTTTACTTATTCTCAATATATATTTTTCTATAAGGAGTCTAGCCCAGGAACATGTCTTAAAATACATGCATTGTCAGGTTTTCGCTTTTGAATGTGTTAACTTTGCATCTGCTCTCAAGTTTAAAGACTACTGTCAAACTCGGTGAATTTCCACAATTCTTTTCAGCGACTTTCTAGATAGTTGAAGGTATTTAATCAAATGTGTGGCTGATAACTAAGGGACTTGATGAGCCAAAGACTCTACAAAGATTTTCTGTAGATCTTTAAATATGATTTTTTGAATACTGGCAACTCAAGATTATAATCAGTTTTTCAGAATGTTTTAGTATTCACTTAAATACCTACATAACTTCAATTTTTTTAACAAGTTCTTGATAACTGGAAACTTCCAGTGCTAGAATAATAGCAACATTTTCTACAGGGATACGGCATGTACTAGAATAGTGACAGGATAATAACTACATGTTTATCTTTCACACATGCCCATTTTTCTGTTTTCCTACTTCTGGTGCATATGTTGTTACTTCATGAAAGAACATCCATGAAGCTGTAGAGAGCACAGCGAGCTCTCATTCAGTCCCTATCATGAATTTTCCTGTGTATCAGCTACATGATGTAGCATGAGGCAATATGTCTATGTAAAATTTTGTATTTCTTACTTTAAGGGTCCTGAGAGCCCTGCTGGGGGCTTGTGTGCCAGGGCTGGGGGCCAGCTCAGCACCAGCACAGCCATGGGCAGCCCTGTTCTTCTAATTGCTGAGGAGAGAGGCTCCCAGGTTCCCCGAGGGTTAGGTTGTGACCAAGGACAAGCCCCTGCCCATGGGACTGGCCCTGGCTGGTGAGGTCCTGCCCTGTTGTCCCTTGGGAGCATCCCCCATGGCTCCCAGGATCCTGGCCCTCAGGAATCCCCTACCTACTGCTCTGGTCTGCACTGACAGTTATTTGCTATATCTTTTCCCATAAGTGGTCATTTAAGTGGTGTTCTCAAGAAATTAGTGGCAGCAGTGCTTCATTCCACAGCTTTACTTACATTAATATTCATTTTGTGACATGATTCTGACCTTGTGAAACGCCCTTCAGAAGGTTAATATGAATCTCCAAAGCCTCTTTGGGTTTAAGTCCAAAACCTAGGATTATCCCAGTCTAAATCAAGGCTGTGGATTAATGAACATAATTTAAAGTTATTCATTTAATTGCAACATTCTGGCATCTGTTCGGTTTGAATTTAAGTTTACTATAAAAAAAAAAAAAAAAAAAAAAAAAACCAATGTGTTTTCAGTTGGTATATTTAAACTTTAAAAAAAAATAATCATAATTTTTGCATTATGACTACATCATTGAAAACTACCCTTGTAAAAGGAGAATGAATAAAGAAGTAAGATACATGTAGCTTTTCTCTCCCCCACCTTTTTTTTTTTTCCCCTGTTTGTACAGCTTGTATAATCTTTCCAGCATTGTTCTCATTCATTTAATGTACTGATGCTTTTAATACAACAAAACTACCATTTTCATATTTCTGGTCATATCAGGAAGAGTTTCATTGCAAATGAAATTTCAGTTCCAATTTACTGTTCTCAACAAATTAGATACTTTTTTTTCCTTTTGAATTCCCATTCTGAAATGTGAGAGAGAATGGGATGTAGAAGTGGGACACACTGTATCCTCAATGACATTGTAAGAAATATGCAAAAAAATAAACCATTTTCCCCTAAATGAGTCTATCTGCAAAAAACCCGAGAACTCTGCTGTGTACTTACGAATGCTGTCTGTTATATCAATTAATGATGCAGAAAAAGAAAAGGTATAAATCATTTCTCTGAAGCACAACAATGAAACAATGGATCAAAAAATTAATAATTTTAAATAATTACTTAAATTGTTATTAAAAAATGGAAGAAAAAATTATAAATCTATGATGGCTTTCTTTTTGTGTGTGTGTGTGTGTCATTTAGACAGCAAACTCTGAAAAGAATAAAAATCAATAACAATAAAACTAAAAATACATGTTTCTATTAAGCATTTCCAGAGGAATGGCTTCCAGATGAAGAGAAACTAAGTAGATTAGAACTATTCAGCACCATGTGAAAAGGATAAAGACTAGATATGCCAGAAGTGCATAAAACTGTGATCAGAAAAGGAGATAAATAAAAACTAGTTTTCAAGAGCTAGTTAAAGAATATTTCTGTTGGGTGAAATTATTAGACATTAGGTTAGAAATACGATTTTTTTAAAAAAAGAAATACTCTAAACTAGGAACTATTTGCTATAGACAATTTTAAAAAATCTTTGAGCATATCTCATTTAGCAACTGTGAAACACACTAGTCCGATGAAACCTTCACCTCAGGAACTCCCTAGGCCACTGGCTCCTGCACCCTGGAATGCTATCATTGGGAAAAGTATAATCCTATTCATACTCTTTTTTTATTTTCTTCCTTTAAGTTTTTGTTACTGGCCACTGTCAAGAGACACTGGGTTAAATGGTCTTTTGAGTACTTGGCTGTAGAAAAATTAAACTAAGGAAGGCAAGTTTGTGTCTGGAGCCTTGGCGTGAAGGTGTACAGTTTTTCTCTGATTCTAGCACCCAGTTCTATGCTGAACTGTTACTGATAGATTAAAATATTTCTTAAATAAAGTCAAGTGCCTTAATAATTTGCCTATCAGTCAATACTTTTCAGCTCAGCTAATGTGCAGATACTCAATGAGAAAGTAAATAACTCACACAGGAGAACTGAAGCTGTATACAGGTATACACAAACTTGCTCATGATAGAGATCATCCTCCTGAATTCCCTGACAGATAACCAGGATATGCTCAAATCCTTCGCGCAGAAGAAGGAATGCGAAGTGGAGCTACTTCCTCATGGGAATACACTAGCCTGTGGCATATTGGTTAGAAAGTAGAATCTTGTCAGGCTTTCATTTGTGAGAAAAAGAGATATGTGGCTGACTGTAAGAACTCAGAGCCCTGATAAAGTTTGGTATTTAACCAAAGCCTAGAGAAAGGGCACTAAGTCTCAAAAAGGGACTGGATCTAAGATGTAGCTTTCTGTTTATGATTTTCTATTCAATCAGTGAGGCAGCACTCCTATATTCATGCAGGTTTTTTGGTGTTCTGCACACACATATTAAGGGGTAAGATCCTTTTAGATAGTTAGCTGCCTAAAAAGTACAGATTGTGAAGACTGTGACTCTTAAACACATTTTTTTTCAATCTAAAAATAACAATTTTGAAAACAGAGATGTAAGAGCATTTGAATGGGTGAACGGCTCCTAATATAGGAGTGGGAAAGAAAGAAAGGAAGACAGAAGGACATTTACGTCTCAGGTCCAGTTCCTTCAGGTGGTGGGTGCACAGGTGGCTGCTGGTGTTTGTGGTTTTTTATAGAGCAGTCCTCGCCCCTCGATTGCGCCAATCACGCCCCTCAATGTAACTCTTGATTGGTTCTGAGCTTTTTGTCTTGCATAGCAACACGGAACTACGCATCCTCCAACACGACCTCGGCATCCTGTGCTAGCCGACATTAAGTCCTTCAAGTCTCTCGCACATGCACAGTCTTCTGTTCTAGGACTTTCCAGAAGGGGAGCTGGTGGGGGGCTACTATCTCCCTCCTGCCCTCACTGTCAAAATGCAGGTGCAATGTTGACTCAGATGGTTACCCCAGGTAAGGAAGTTGGCCCCAGAAAGGTGCTATCCGGCCTTCACAAGCTACCTGCAACTTCCCTTTTCTTCTGACAAGTGTTTGAGACATTAAATCTTTTAGCTTCTCAGCTTCTTACAGTTGATACTTAAGTATTTTAGACAATGTGTATTATCACAAAGACTATCCTGTGAGCACTATGCTTCTGAATAAAATTTCTTAGATTATGTAAGCATATCAAGCCATATATATTCTTTTGAATGTTCTCAATTTTTTACACAGGTGCATGAAAAACCCATTCCATTTTAAGCATGTGTTCCTCTCATTTATCTTTAAAGAAAATTAGGATAAATTTAATGGTAAGCACACACTTAACTTCCCGTAAGTAAGTAAGTAAGTAAGTAAATAAATAAATACATAAATTTATGATGAAAGGTTATGACCAAGTTTCAGCAATCCATCAGCCTAGTGTGGAGAACTTCATCTTTCCTCTTAACTAGCTGAATTCACAGAGAAACATGGTTTTATTTTGATTACCTTTGAGTGCCTTCATATTTACAGCCTCTACGGGCAAAAATTCAAGACACATTCAGAGATTTCAGGCATTCACCCCTGAACTCTTGAAAGGACATCTGATCTGGTCTGTCACCACACTCTTTAGGCACAATAGAAAGATGGTGAGTGAGCAACTGAAGAACCTTGGTTTGAAACACTTTTTGAAAACTTTATTTTCTTTATGGTGAACTTCTTTGGTCTGTGGTCTTTTTGGCGAACTTCTGTATACCTTCCTTTTCTTTATGTAGTTGAACAGCCTCAGAGACATAGGGAAAAAAAGCTTTTGTTCTCCCCCATCCCCCACCTCCAAGCCTAGTAGCATTGGAACTGTGTTACAGGATACTGTTAAATTAATGACTAATAGTTTGGAAAACTACAAAACTTGCATTAGTTCCATATTTGATTGGGATTTTTATCATGAATTTGTTATTAGCTTTGTTCTAGGAGGTCACAGATCAATGAGATTTCATTGCAATAAAGGATGATTAAGTATATTTTGTAATCTAAGTTTCACTGTATTAACAGCTATTCAGTACACATGATATGTACACCATGGTCTCCATAGAAATATCCATTACCTAGTATATTTGTCATTAAGTAGTTTTCAGAATAGAACATTTATTATGTGCTCAACTGCACAACAATAATTCAGGATCTGACAGTACTGCCATTACAAAACTCTATTAGAAGAGGATTTTAATACTTCCATAAAATTTCAATCTTGCTGAAATTTACCACAGAATGTTTCAGCCTGAGTATGAATACGTATTCACTGAGTTTGTTAAAACTTCAGTAATAAAAAATAAATAATTGAGGAAAAAAACCCTCTTCGTTGGGCATTAATAATAAGAAATTTCCATTTAAAATAAAGTAATTTTGTGAGAAATTATGAAGGTTGTATCAGAGCAGTTTATATTAACCACAAGTTTAATGACATTGTTGAATTAACCAAGATTGATACAGAATCCGGGTCTGCTTTCTTTCTAACCCAGCAGGCAACTCCTTTTTTTTTTAAACAATTTTTTTTTTTTTTCACAAAACAATTGGTGTAACTTAAAAATGTTCAAATTTTTATTAATATTTTGCAGTGAAAATGTTTTACATATTTCATTGATACTCTTTATTAGTTGTATAGTCAGAAATATTTTGTGAGAATTTAGCTTTTTAATTGACAAGACGAAGGGAGATCAACCACTTCATCAGCCAGACAAATAAAGTAAGCAAAACAGCCAACCAATAAAAACATCCAACACTTAAAATGGCAAATCACCCTACTTCTCTTTTGAGTTTTTATTATAGATTTTGAAGGACACAAGCAATCAGCAATTTCAGGGTTTTTTAAAGTACAGCAAGAATTAATGGAATGGTTTAAGTGTTCAGCATGGTTTGGGATTATGAGACCAAAAAGGTGATAAAAGGACCTTTTTACTGCAAAAGGACAAAGCTGAACTAGGAAGATGGTGCATTTATATCAGCATTAAGAATGCATCCCATTAGTTCTAAAGTTTGTGAAATCAGTTTCCTCTGAATCTCTCAGGGATAATTCACCTAAATTAGCATTAGCTTTAGGAGGGAGCTGTGATCTGAATGCTGCTCTCTTAGTTTACTCAAACAGAAAAAACTAAATTTAATTTATTTAGTGACCTTTGTAGATTTCAGACTTGAATGATTTTCTTTCATTTCAGCCCTTGGTAGACTCTAGACAGGAACTACCACTTGTAAATGGTGATTGCCTTATTCACAGCAATAGACATAGAGCCTTGGGGCTCTTTTGTGCTTCTCTTACAATGCAAGTGTAAGCATAGGATAAAATGTTTAAAAAGATGGTGTTGAAAAATCCAAGTTAGCTAATGATTAGGCTAACAACACTTACATTGAGACCCTGCTTTTGAAAAAAGGATTAAATCTGGGAGCAGATATTGGTGGAAGAGTGTTTAAAATAAGCGCGTGCTGTGTTAAACAGGCTTGATTTTAGAGAAGCAGGACAAAATGTATTTCAAAAAGAAACATGGACACCTGAATTCAAAATTATGGTGCCCCAAATTTCCAGTTTACTTCAGAGATCATTTACTTTACCTTGGGAGCTTCTGTATTACACAGGGATGATCACATTTAAAAAGACTATAGTCACGGAAAATTCTGCATGTGAACAGAAGTATTAACAGACCTCAGCAACATAATGCTTTACTCATTTACTCTAACTGTATTTTCTAAAATGTTTGATGAGTCTTCAAGCAAACTTAATGAGTTGGACCCCATGAAAAATGCAGTGGCAGCTGTCTAGTTCTTTTAAAATTACTCAGGGAGAGAAGATAATGATGACATTTCCAGTTCTGAAGGCCTGTGTTTAATTAATTTATCCTGCTTTAAAGTATAATGCTGAAATAGTCTTTGGATTAGAATACCGTTGTCCTCATACCACAAACCAAAGATCCAGTGATTAAGCCTGAAGTTTATCTTTGGTCACAAGCTTGCTAGTCTCAACAAATTAACCATCAGTTCTTTTTATTATAAATATTTACAGTGGTGGATATAATCCTTTCAGAAAAAAACAGAACATATGTCTCTCGGTCTTCTTGTAGACTCTCTTTAAATTCTGATGACTATGAGTAAAGGGCAGCGCCTTTTCATGTCAACCAGGTTAAAACAAGAGTAGAAGAAGGATCTAAACCACAGTACTTCACATTTCCTTACTAGTCAAGACTTAGACCACTCACTATTTACGTGATGGTTTATAAGACTCTTCTTGGTGTTTGTTTGTTTGTTTTTGTTTTGTTTGTCAATGCCAAACTTTGATAAGGCTTTGATCAAGGCTATACTCAGATATGTGAAACATTTCAGGGCTCAGGATTATGGGGAAAAAAAAAAAAAACAAACCTTTTGGACTAGGTTGGAGCAATTAGGAAAAAATCTAACCAGAGGCGAATTGAACTATATAAGAACTATGGATTCCATACAGAGGTGTTCTAGACTTGCAGACATCTAAGCATCTAAGTAGCCAATGACTCAGAAACCCAAGATCCAAGTATCACTAACTTCCTTAAGTTTCCTGCATGTAGTATTTGTTAAGTTAATATATATAGGTACATGTAATGAGCTGCTAATATAGGAAGTAGAACCAAATGTAGATTGTAAGAATATTTATTCTGAATATCTGCAATGAGGTGCAACAGCTGTGATGAAACTCAACACATTTTTGTCGTATTTGAAGTACTGGAACATAGGGACAGTTAAAGCCTTATTTTTTACTCATTCTTCATTATTCTAAGTGAGTTTAAGTTCTAGTATTTTGATAAATAAAATAGGAACAATATAATGAAACAAAAAACCCCAGAGATTATACATTAGTAAGAACAAGGAATAAATGCAGTCCCAGTGAATTTGCTGCCAAACAGAAAACTTTGTATGTTTTACATACATAAACACTTACAGAATACTAAAGACTTCTCACCTCTTAAATTGTGCTTTTTGCGTAATCATAGATTCTCTATTTAAATTTTATTAAATAGTTTAAATCAAATATAAGTCACAAAAAATATGAAACAAGCCACTGGAGCCTTTGTTTGGTAATCAATTAAAGCTTGTAATTATCAAAAAGTGGGCAATTAACTTATTTTCCATAATCTCAGTTATTGTTCCACAAAACTAATTTTCTTTTATTTTTCCTTTTTTATTTTTTTAAAACCAAAACTTTTCTTAAGATGAGAAGATTTTTTGCATTTAAGATTCCTATTGTCACTTGATTACCAAAGCTATGGGGTTTCTAGATCATATCCTTTCTTTCTTACATCTGAACTTGAATCTGTAAATGTTTTTTTCTGCCTTTCCCCACACCCTACCCTGTAACTGGCTTTATTTGCAGTAGCCATTAATAAACCTACTAGCTTGAATATGAAAATGCCCTTGTTTAAGGGCATATCATGTGCTTGCTCAAGACAAGCCAGGGGATGACACTCCCAACATCTGAGGGATGGGTTGCTAGTGGAGGCCCTCAGCCTGTTGCTCTGAGATGTGCTGGGTACACTGCAGCACACTCAAAGTCTTATGGATACGAGCCAGGGGCTCCTGAGTCAACAGGAAGCAGGGACTCACAGATAAAACACCTCAAAGGAAGGCCACCTGGAAAGCAGCATGAAGGAAATGCAGCCACACCAGCCCGTAAGTCATCTTCATCAGGGCCCAGCTGAAGTGCCTCTATGCAAATGCATGGGAAACAAACAAGAGGACTTAGAGACACGTGCACGCCTACAGGGCTATGATCTCATTGGCATCACGGAGACGTGGTGGGATGGCTCCTGTGACTGGAGTGTTGGAATGGTGGGATCCATGCTCTTCACAAGGACAAGCAGGGGAGACGAGGAGGGAGTGTTGCCCTCTGTGTCAATGAATGGCTGGAGTGCATGGAGCTCCATCTGGGAATGGATGAAGGGACAATGGAGGGCTTATATGTCAAGATTAAAGGGAACGCAGGGGCAGGGGACATTACAGTGGGGGTCTGCTACAAGCCACCTGACCAGGACAACAGAGCGGAAGAGGCCCTCTATAGACAAATATGTTCACAGACCCTGGTCTTCATGGGGGACTTCANTGGGATCCATGCTCTTCACAAGGACAAGCAGGGGAGACGAGGAGGGAGTGTTGCCCTCTGTGTCAATGAATGGCTGGAGTGCATGGAGCTCCATCTGGGAATGGATGAAGGGACAATGGAGGGCTTATATGTCAAGATTAAAGGGAACGCAGGGGCAGGGGACATTACAGTGGGGGTCTGCTACAAGCCACCTGACCAGGACAACAGAGCGGAAGAGGCCCTCTATAGACAAATATGTTCACAGACCCTGGTCTTCATGGGGGACTTCAACCACCCCGATATCTGTTGGAAGAACGACACAGCGGGGCACAAAAAATCCAGGAAGTTCTTGGAATGTGTTGATGACAACTTTCTTCTTCAAATAGTAGAGGAGCCAACAAGGAGAGGAGCCATGCTGGACCTTGTCCTTACCAACAAGGAGGGGCTGGTGGCAAGTGTCAAGCTCAAGGGTAGCCTTGGCTGCAGCGATCATGAAATTCAAGATCCTTCGGGCAGCAAGGAGAACACACAGCAAGCTCACTACCCTGGACTTCAAGAGAGCAGACTTTGGCCTCTTGAGGGACCTGCTTGGCAGGGTAAAATGGGAAAAAGTACTGGAGGGAAGAGGGGCCCACGGAATCTGGTTAGTGTTCAAGGATCACCTCCTCCAAGCTAATGAGTGGTGTATTCAAAGAAAGAAGTCAGGCAAAAGAGCCAGGAGGCCTGCATGGATGAACAAGGAGCCTTTGGACAAGCTTAAAACCAAAAAGGAGGCCTACAAAGGGTGGAAGCAAGGACAAGTAGACTGGGAGGAACACAGAGAAACTGTCCAAGTGGCCAGGAACCAGATTAGGCAACCTAAAGCCCAGATAGAATTAAATCTGGCCAGGGACACCAAGGACAACATGAAAAACTTCTGTCTATAAGTATGTCAGAGATAAAGGGAAGACTAGGGAAGATGTGCGCCATCACTGGAAGGAAACAGGAGACCTGGTCAGCTAGGATATAGAGAAGGCTGAGGTACTCAATGAATTTTTCACTTCAGTCTTCACCAGTAAGGGCTATAACCACACCACCGAAGTCACAGAAGGCAAAAAATAGTACATCTAAAGAACCTGAAGTTACACAAGTCCACGGGTCCTGAGGGAGCTGGTGGATGAAGTTGCTAAGCTGCTTTCCATTGTATTTGAAAAGTTGTGGCAGTCTGGTGAAGTTCCCACTGACTGGAAAAGGGGAAACATAACTCCCATTTTCAAAAAGGAAGAAAAGGAAGACCTGGGGAACTACAGGCTGGTCAGTCTCACCTTTGTGCCCGTCAAGATCATGGAGCAGGTCCTCCTAGAAACTTTGCTAAGGCACATGGAAAATAAGGGTGATCGGAGACAGCCAATGTGGCTTCACCAAGGGCAAGTCATGCCTGACAAATCTGGGGGCCTTCTACAACAGTGTTCCAGCATTAAGAATAAGGGAATTCAGCATAAGGGAAGAATCCAGCGTCAGGGAAGAGCGACAGATGTCATTTACATGGATTTGTGCAAAGCATTTGATGNGTCAAGATCATGGAGCAGGTCCTCCTAGAAACTTTGCTAAGGCACATGGAAAATAAGGGTGATCGGAGACAGCCAATGTGGCTTCACCAAGGGCAAGTCATGCCTGACAAATCTGGGGGCCTTCTACAACAGTGTTCCAGCATTAAGAATAAGGGAATTCAGCATAAGGGAAGAATCCAGCGTCAGGGAAGAGCGACAGATGTCATTTACATGGATTTGTGCAAAGCATTTGATGCTGTCCCGCGTGACATCCTTGTCTCTAAATTGGAGAGACATGGATTTGATGGATGGACCACTTGGAGGTTACAGAATTGGCTGGATGGCCGCGCTCAAAAGGGTTGCGGTCAACAGCTTGATTTCCAAGTGGAAACCAGTGTTGAGTGGTGCAAATTTAGTTATTTTGCTTTTCATAAAACAGTGTTCTCAAAGCTACATCAAGTTTCCTTTGAGTCTGTCTAACTTTCTCTAGTGGACAGCAGAAAGTGTACAAAGATGACAAAGAGATAGTAAATTCAATCCAAGAAAAAAAAAGTTTGATGCTTCAGTGCCTTGACAAAATGTATTCTGCAGACAGCTGCGTGTGAAACTTCACAGTTTTGTTTCACAGATGTTGGTGTGAATATTTTCTTAGGATTTGATCCCTGTGGGTTGGCACTTTCTATCCTGCCCTTTCTTCAAAGTTCACTTTGAGTTTCTGATTCAGAGAAAAGTGAAAATGCAAAACAAAAATCAGTCAAAATCACTGAGTTTCACCTGTTTGCATGGCAAAAGTGAAGTTTGTGTGATGTTCTCCTGCAACCACACATTATCCCACTTTATCTCAAAACTGGAAGTAATTACGCATGAAATGCCAATGAAACTTAATATATCCCAAAGTAAATAAACCCAAATTACATTTTATGCTGCAGACTCTGATCTAAGACTTTGTTTCCAAATGTTTGCATTTCCATATGTTTGCAGTGGTACCTTAAAGGCCCCAACCATGTTATCCCATGCATTTCTACATAAATACTTGATCTGACAAAAGTAGACCCTATGGAACAATATACCAAAAAAAAAAAAAAAATTAAAAAGAAGTTAAAAATCATTACATATAGAAGAGGCAAATTTTATTAGGATTAGACATGTAGGTCAATAGCTTTTTCAAACAGTATATGCATTGGTTTATTAGCGATACAAAGGTCTCTACAGTATCTTGCTTTATTATAACAGTAAAGGGGCTTCACTGTATGAGAGCCTACAAAGCATACTTTCAAGGTTATGAAGTAAAATTACTTATGTGTGGGTGGTAGCAAACTGATAATAAATGTTATGTGCCCATAGGTTACATTCAGTTTGTTTTTACCTTCATCTGTTATTTGATTCTTTTCCAATGAAAACAGATTCCTCACAATGGTATGTCTAACATACACGTGTTTTATAGCTTATTAGGTAAATCCAGAAGACTTGTTATGATTTAATAATCTGACCTCCTACATATCACAGGTGATGTTTACAGTAGCTGATGATTATAGATAATTAAAACAAAGTTAAAAACCAGGTATTATTTCTTTTTTTGAATACAGATTTTCCAGATGTATACCCATTTCTTCACATACCTAGCACCTGACGTTATTGTGATGGTAAATTTTATGCTGCATTTAAGTCCTCATTCTCAAAGCCTTGTTGTAATGGAAACATCTATGAAATGTTTTACTCAACAAACAGGTAATTGAAGATTTAAGATTGCTAGGGCAGACAGGGCTAAAGTATCTACCAGGCACCTTCTATGAGTGACTAATAGATAGTATAAATAGCCCATAAGCAACTAATGAAGAACAATTTAGATTTGAATATCAAGTACAGTACTACATAAAGGGTGACAAGAAGTAATTTTATTTCCTTCACACAAAAGCTCATGACAGATACTGTATACGAAGCCCCAGTGCTATCTATGTGCAAATGGCATTTTAAAAACAAAGGTAAGAGCGAGTTTCCTCATCAAGAAGGATGAATACTTGTCACAGCAGCTGTCACCGGAGCCCTGAGTTTCGTGATTTTCCTGAGATTTTCTTTTCATACCCATGACTTCTGGCATTCTGTGATTTTTGATTCGGTTGGTGGAATGAGATAGTATACAGTTGTACACTGCAGGCTTTACAAGGAGCTTTAAGATAACAACCCTTAGGACTGAAATGAAGGTGAGCAGAGAGCAGGATGTCAGCTTCAGTGACAAGACAGAAGAGACATGATGGGTCAGGTCAGTGGTTTCATGAGACAGGTTCAATATAGTAGACCACTCTGGTAAACAGGAACGACTAGATGATATAAAGGATGTAGGTACATATCACATATTAAAATCCAAAAATGTTGTCTACCATTTAAAGATTTAAAAAGAAAAAATCAAAACCAGGCTGACTGCATGATTCAGGCTATATAAATGAGAGAAGGAAGTACAACACTTGTGAAGTCAATAGATTAAAAAAATATTTGCAAAGCTGGGACTGAAAATGAAACATATGTCGAATTATTTCTAATGCTTTAGTCATGATTGCCTTGACATTGTTACATCTGATCTAAATTGCAGTCACAGACCTTTACTTCAGCATGTAATTTAAGTTTTACTTATCTGTGTTGATGAATACTCTAGGTTTGTGCATTTTTTTATATTGATAGGTTCGAAGATATACAACCACCTTAAAGTTTTTAAAAAATAATGTATTTTCTTTTAGAATAAAATATATACAAGATCTCAGATCTTGTTTTAAGAAGCCTCTAGAATTCAGAGTTTTTTTAAAAAGTCTGTATTTCACTGCAATAAGTAAAACATTAACATTCCAGTACTTCTGGTCAGATACGTAATTTGATTTTCTCAGAGTTGTCTTTATTTAGCTCTTCATAAATAAAAGCAACAGTTATGCTTTTAAAATTTTGTTCTACTGTTAGGAATAGGCTACATCATGAATTTCAAACATTTGCATTATGTTGACAGTAAACTTGTCTCTTATTAAACAGATTAAATGATCTGAAAAGCAGCTATCGGTAGTCATTCTTAAAACTAGAATGCTGAACCTCTTGCAGAATGCCCAATATTTAAGAGTATACAAATGTCCTTAAGGTAACTCAAGTGTCTTTATTTCAGGAGCTGAAGAGAGAGTGGTTTTAATATGGTATTATGTTTAAAAACAGGCATTAACCAGGAAATTATCTTGCATGTAGCAAGGTAGTGCATTTGAGTTAAGTAGTGCACTTTAAGAAATCTTAAGTCTCATACTCAGGCTAACTGTGACTTAGTTCTGAGCACTAACTTGCAAAAGAAATCGTATTTCTCTCCCAAAGGTATAAGTTTACCAGACATGTAGGATTAGCTTTATTTATTTGATGTTTTTGGACTGATATATTAAACCTTTATTTTATGAGCCAATTTTATGGAGTACTGAATAAACTCTGTATTTTAATTATATGTACAGTTTGTCAATGAGTTAAAATTGTATTATTGTACAATTTATTTATTTTTCGGTTGATTTTTTTTTTCAACTCAGATGTAGTTAACCTTTGTAACTTGTTCAATGAGAAACTCCAGTGAACTGTATCACCACGCACAATTAATGGCTGAGCAGCCTAAAATAAATGAAAATGCTATCACGGCTTAGCAATTAGTGCATGGATCATCTTCAAAAACTTACACTCTTTTCTGTCTGCAGCATTTAACTTTGCTCTGTGATTTAAATTGTATTCAAAGTGAATGGCAATATTCAATTACTGTAGTAGTGTATTATGGGAAATTGTCACAATTGTGATTAATAGCCTTATGGAAAACAATTAATTTGGTGTCCTGTTGCTAGGTCAAGTATAAAAGCTAATTTCCTGGAGGAAAGAAATATGTTTATCAGCATATCTTTTTTGATGTTTTAATCTCAAACACTGAGCGCTTCATTCGCTGTAAAAAGTTCTCTTGCATATATTAAAAATGCATTTATGATGTAAAAAAGAGACAGTAAAGAAGGTTTCACTGACAACATGTGGACAAGAAAGGCCAGTACAGGAAAAAGGACAATTGTCTCAAGTTTTATCACAGGAAACTTTTCGCACATGTATTGGCAGTGACAACACTAGTCAAAATTGGTTGAACTACACAATTTTAGTGATACAGAAGAACAGTTGAAGACACAAATAGTGACACAACCAGCTCATTCCCCCTTCCTTTAAAATATGTGCCAAAATAAGGCTCCTTCCTCTGCCAGCAAGCACTAAAAGGAAGGGCATTTTTCTCTATTATAAATCCCAAAAGAAGAAGTATTCATTTTCTACCACTGTTCTAAACCACTGCTTTCTAGCTTGCTATCTTTCATTTCTTTCTTTACTCTGGTTTTCATTTCTTCTTGAACAAAGATTTTTTTTTCTGTATTTTTATCTCTTGATATCATATTAAGACACTAATCTCTGCTAGCATTTTCAAATGGGTAAGTGGGTATGTAATATCTCTAAGTTACAATACTCTCATTTTTTTCGAGACTTCTATTACTTTAATACATGACCCATTTTGTTTTCTTTAATGTTTATTAATCATTTGTTCTAAAAATACAAAGATGCAGGATGACATATTTATAGGACGAATATGTTAATGAATATTTATACCATATAATTCCAGACATCTAAGCTATGTGCCTGAGTTAGGGTAAAAGTTCCCAAACAAGCCCTTTAAAATCAGTTCAAAAGAGCAGGACGTTAACATAAACATTCTTAATAGAATCATAGAATCATAGAATCTTCATGGGTAGTAAGGACCTTTGAGATCATTGAGTCCAACCATATACACACAAAGAAACCCCTACAATCTCTGCCTGAAGTGACAAATCTAGACATTTCTTAAACACCTCTAGGGACGGTGACTCAACCACCTCCCTGGGCAGGCTGTTCCAGTGCCTGACCACTCTGTCAGTAAAGTCATTCCTCCTAATATCTAACCTAAACCTCCCCTGCCGCAACTTCAGACCATTTCTTCTGGTCCTGTCATTATTCACCTGGGAGGAGAGGCCAACACCCACCTCTCTCCAACCTCCTTTCAGGTAGTTGTAGAGGGCAATGAGGTCTCCCCTCAGCCTCCTCTTCTCCAAGCTAAACATGCCCAGCTCCCTCAGCCTCTCCTCATATGACCTGGTCTCCAGACCCCTCACCAGCCTGGTAGCTCTCCTCTGGACACGCTCCAGCACTTCAATGTCCCTCTTGTACAGAGGGGCCCAGAACTGAACACAGCACTCGAGGTGAGGCCTCACCAGTGCCGAGTACAGAGGCACCATCACTTCCCTGCTCCTGCTGGCCACGCTATTCCTGATACAAGCCAGAATGCTGTTGGCCTTCTTGGCCACCTGGGCACACTGCTGGCTCATGTTAAGCTGGCCGTCCACCAGCACCCCCAGGTCCTTTTCTGCCGGGCAGCTTTCCAGCCACTCTTCCCCAAGCCTGTAGCGTTGCTTGGGGTTGTTGTGACCGAAATGCAGGACCCGGCACTTGGCCTTATTAAACCTCATACAGTTGGCCTTGGCCCATCGATCCAGCCTGTCCAGGTCCCTCTGTAGAGCCTTCCTACCCTCAAGCAGATCAACCCTCCCACCTAGTTTGGTGTCATCTGCAAACTTACTGAGGGTGCACTCAATCCCCTCATCCAGATCATCGATAAAGATATTAAACAAAACCGGCCCCAAAACTGAGCCCTGAGGGACACCACTGGTGACCCGCCACCAAGAGGATTTTGCCCCATTAATCACAACTCTCTGGGCACGGCCATCCAGCCAGTTTTTAACCCATTGAAGAGTACACATGTCTATGCCATGATTCGCCAGCTTCTCCAGGAGAATGCTGTGGGGGACAGTGTCAAAGGCCTTACCAAAGTCCAGATAGACAATATCCACAGCCTTCCCTGCATCCAGAGAGCGGGTCACATGGTCACAGAAAGAGATCAGGCTGGTTAAGCAGGACCTCCCTTTCCTAAACCCATGCTGGCTGGCCCTGATCCCTTGGCTGCCCTGCACTTGCCGTGAGAGCTCACTCAAGATGATCCTCTCCATGATCTTGCCTGGTACCGAGGTCAGGCTGACAGGCCTGCAGTTCCCTGGATCCTCCTTCTGACCCTTCTTGTAGATGGGCGTCACAGAGTTTCTACATAGTGCTCTCTCTCTCCTTGTCCCTCACTGTTGCATATCTAAGTACTCTAAATAAACTAGCTTCCTACACCAAATTATATCCTTGAAGTTATCAGACTTAATCATTCACATCCTTTCTACTTTTTTCCTTAATGGTATTTCTATGAATTATTACTTTTATCTTTATTTCAAACACTATTGATCAATAAAAATAATTATTATTGTTTTATTGTTTTTTCCAACATCATGCACATAGAATAATTAATTAATTACATTTCAATATTTTATTAATAAAATACCAAAAAATGAAGTGAATAATGAAAAATTGTTAATATAACACCGTAGACCTCTCAAATAATAATGTTTGTCTATTTAGTCAGAACTATTTTTCACTGAATTGGTTCGTAAAAGAAAACTAACAAGCAAACAAACAAACAGTGGCATTAGGAAAGGGAGAAAAAACCCAACTTCTGTTTATAAACATACTATATATAATTTGGGTTATAATGCATCTATTGTAGCTATGGCTATTAGGTTTATATTGCAGTGACTGTTCTGATATATTTTAGAATTATGACATGCTTAAGAAGCCTTTTTTCTTTTTTTTTTTTAATATATTCTTAGAGCAGAACAAGACTCATGAAATTCAATGATAACAGACTGTGTCCCTCTGTGTCACTCTCACAAAGGTTATTTTTTTTAAAGATGATCTCAAGAATACATTGTTAGCACAATTTACGTAGCTCACCCATCCAAAATAGATGTTGAAGGAAGGAAAATTACTTCTTTAATTGTTATTTTATGGATATTTTTTTAAATAAACAAAGCAATGGTAAAAAGTCTTATTTAATGGTCTCAGTTTAGCTATTCTTACAACACATACTAAAAACACTTTGCTGCAAGGATATTTGTAATAATTTTGATAGGTTTTTTGTGTTTGCTTTTCTTCTTTTGTCCATTACTGGGCTAATAATACTACTTTAAGAGATTTACATATAGCATTATAGATACTAGAATGGTAATAATTATTAAATGTTACCATTAAAGAGTATTCTAAATTTCCCATTAAAATTGTCATAATCCAAAGGTATGTCTTTAATAACGTCACAGGAAATTTATTACATTTAGCAACTAAAATAATGACTATTTCCTCTTCTTTCTTTTAACTGATTTATTGGAGCCTGCAGTAGATAGATAATCACATCAACACGAGCACTGAAACAATCACCTAATCAGGAACAGACTGAGAAAAGCCTACTAGAGGTTGGAAATTTATTTAGTCTCTAAGTTTTCATTGTGGACTAATAATAAAGTAGTCTACTATTGTGTCCATCTGTGTTCAAGTGAATGAATTGAAAGGAAGAGAAAAAATAGAGATGGTAGAAAAAACTAAAAATGAGAAGACAATGTTAAAAGAAGTTAATTTAAACAAATGTAGCTTGTAGGAGGAGAATTGATAATTGTTATTTTTATATTGAAAAGCGTTCGATATTAGAGCAGAGGTGTCCAAACATTTTGAAAAAATCACAATAAAATCCAAAGACAGGAAAGTGAAATTAAATATTTCGGCTCTGATACCAGATTATTTCTGTTCCCTAAAAAATTTGACAGCAAAACAGTTTCTGTGGAGACTGTGGAATCCACATTGTCTGGAGGGCAAAACACAATTAGCTCTATTTTGTAATATATGACTGACAGCAGCTTCTAATTAGTGGAGGGCAAGGAAAGAGAAAATTATTATCAAATAGTTAAAGTTAGAAAGAGTATTGTGCCCATTTCAAATTAGCAGAGGCTGGACGGCAGGGAAAATGAGTTTCAGTACCTGGATGAAATCCCACAGCTATCATATAACGATGTTATGATCTGGGATATTTAGGTCATATTCGATTTAATGATCTCCTTTCTCTTCAGGGTCTTTGAAACTATAGAATATATGTTCATATTCTTTTCTATTATATCCACATGTTGTTGTAATATTTTTGCATTCTTTTAGTTTATTGTGACATCTCTTGTTCAAAAAATTGTGACCGCAAACTTGCTCTGAATGCGAAAGTATGAGTTTCAGGGACCTGGAGGTCAGACAAAAAGTATTCAAAATAGAATTGACAAAATAAAGTGACTTCTTCAATGATATTTTGCATAACTAAAAGAAGAAATAAAATGTCTAATATTTACTAGTGTCCAGACATTAGGTCTCTAAATAAAGAGATTCAGGACTTCTATAACCACAGTCTTATTCTTTTGAATTTGACATATTGAAGTTTAGCAAATATAATAAAGCATTCACTCTGCCAATATTACCTGATTTCATTTTCCTAAGCACTTGCATATTGGGTAATTTTTGCTTATTCTTACAAAGCATATAGCATCTAAGTACCTATGGTCTTATAAGTTTTACAGAAAATGCACAATTTTCTAAGCAGAGTTTCCTCTTGGCTCCAGAAATGATACGTCAGTAAAAAAATGTTTGACACTAGAAAGTTCTTCACTTCATGTTTATTTTTTTTGACTATACGTGCTATAATAAGCTTTATTGGTATGAATCTGCATTTCTTTAAAAAGCAGAAATTTATAACATAAAAGTATTTAAAATTTAGATTTAATGGTCACATAATCTTTTTCTTCTTCCTCCTACTATGTATTGATCCAAAAAGGAATAAAAAACTCCAAAAATTTTGGATGTTCATTCTAGAAGAATTAAACAATACATGTTATTCTTTTAAAATATAGGTACTGCTATAAAATTTTGTATCCTGAGTTGCCTTATGTTAGCAGAACAGAAGTGATGAATAATGCATTATTCTTCATGTATAGTAGTGTTAGTAAGCTTCAGAAAATATGTAATCATTTTATTATTATTCATTTATGCATACAGTTAATCATAAACTACAAAGGATTGTTAGTTTCAAACTCTTAAGCAAAATTTATTAGGTCAATTTTTAAAGAAATATTCCTTTGGGCTGTAATTAGTATTTTGTAGCATATGCAACCTGATGTTATTGTAGGAGGCAATTTGCACATCTGTGTGTATTATTTGAAAGATTTAATCTCAAAGAATCTTCTTACTTTGTGATGTTAGGGTGCACATTAGACAAAAAATGAGTAAAGCAGAAGGACTCATTGCCATCACTTTTGAATGCTGAGAAATATACAACAGCTTTGCTTTTTCCTTTGCTTCTTATCATGTTAGAGCATATGAGACGACAGATTTAGGCTTTAAATTGAACCTTCATTTACTTCGGAAGCCAATTCAGCTTTTTTATGAGTTTTTCATGGCTGTTGAAGGATATAATACAATTTTTTAAACAGATAAATATATCCCACACATAAATTCATGCAAAGATACATGTATACACTTTACATTCAGGATTCAGTATATTGTATATTGAAGCTGTAAACCACTGGAAGTTGGTTTATTTTCATCTAAGTGAATTCAGGTATTAAAGAAGATTGAAGAAACTAGGCTGGTATATTTCCGTAATTATTCCTTTGAATAGACTGGGGGAAAATTGTTATTAATTTTTCATTTACCCTGGAAGTTTGATTAATATTAATGGTAAGTGTATAAAAAATAACAATAAAATAATCATCATCTATTCTGCTGAAAATATTAGGGAAGCCCGGCAGCATGAAACTTGCACTCATTCAGAGTCAGTCTTTGATATTATCTCACCTTTTAAAGTACAGATCCTCAGAATACAAAGTATTAGTGAAAACCAAGTTCTCCTTCATGACACAACTTCTGTGACTCCCCAGTAGGAAATTTTATATAGCAAAGCAGAACTCAAATATTTAGTCCTTGGAGATACATTCTGGGTTTCCATACTTATGTCCTTGCAGAAAAGCATTATAGTTACAGTTCACAGCCCTGCACTATCCTCCCTTTTTAGCAGCTGAAGTGTTCCCCTAAGTTATTTTTAAATTACATTTAATTACATTTAATTTATGTAATCAAATGATTTCTTTGTTTAATTAATATAACTAACAGCATTTCTATTTTTTCCAATATATTCAGAGAAAATATTAAGAGTTGCAGAATGACTTCTTTCACTGTACAAATGATAAAATATTAGCCAGATTTAATTTTTCATCTATGCGTATTTGATTTTCTTTTCAAAAGCCCTGGAATGCATTTACCCGAAGAGAGAGCGGAGATAGCAATGGAACCTAAGGGACTGTCAGGTGTCTCATGGACTTGATGGAATCAAAAATTGATGTAGCTACGAAAAAAAGGTACTTAAGGCATTTACTTAAGCAAAGTGTGCAATTTGAAACAACTCTCAAATAGCTAACAATAGCATGGATTTGCTATTTTCTATTTCATAAGTATTAAAAAAATGAGAAGAATTGTGTATTTTGTTTGAGGAATGGGAAATTAAGATAGTTCATGGGACATTTTAGTTTTTATAGTATTTTAACCAAAGAAACATTGAAAAATATGAAACCAATAAATCACAGAAATATGCTTGGTTTTGTAATAAACACTTCATATTTGGATAAGATATTTTCATAGTGAAAATAAAAAGGCTATTTCGTTTACAAAGTGATGCTTTTTTTGGCAGATCTAAAACAATATAATGCTAAGTACCATGGTTTTGCTCTACAGACAAACAAGAACTTCCATTGCCTTGAAAAACATTGTTTTTTAAAAAATATATAGCTGACAGTAGAGTCATTAACTATAAGGAATACTAATGGATTATAACACCTAACAAGCAAATTTATAGATTTTGAGAAGAAAATAACTCTAAAAATCTTTACATATTATATATATGAAGTTTAAAAATTCAACATACTTATGGATATTTTTCGTATTTAACCTGTTTACACGTGACAGGTCATGTTTTACAGGAACTTTAATATACATCTCGTATTTAGTATCCTGTAGGATCTAACAATTGCAAATCTGCATACTACAGACTAAATTATTCAGACAGTGAATCCTTCTGAAGAGAAGGACTTCTATCTCCAAGTTCCCTGTGGAATTATTTTAAAATAAGAAATCCATAGCTCAGTGTTAGGAGAAATATTATGAATTCTTCCTTTCTGGGAACAGTCAATTCTCAGTTTAGAATAAAAAGGGGTTGGATTGCAGATTGCACTTATCCCATGAAAGGGCAGAAAACTTTGGGAAAATTATAGAATTCACAAGCTTTTTTTTTTCGAGAAGCCATCCCTCTTAATATCCTCACTCTTCACACCTGCTTAGAAATATTCTTACCAGGTGGTAAAATTACTCACTTCTGTTCGAATCTTTTAAAATCAACTATTCAATGTGACTAATTTATGTTGAAAAACTCTTTATTCCAGCACTTCTTCTTCCTTCCTTCTCAACCTTTTTCCCTCCTCCCTGCCACAAAGTTAAGAAAACACAATGCTGTCCAAATTCCCACACATCTGAGACAAGCATTACGGACTGTGTTGTGATGAGTGTGTGTATATAAACACAAACCTCTCTATACATATATAGGAAGAGATGTTTGTGTGTGTGTGAGTCATGTGTCTGCCTGCTCTCTTCTTCACTGAGGAAATAATTTAGTTTGGGGTGAACTGATTATCTGTCGAATCACAGAAACAAAGGGCAAAGGTTCAGGTTTATAAATAAAGAATTTGGGAGCTGGATTTTCCAGCTTATTTAGTACTAGCTGCACTACTCTTCTAAGAGTTTGGGTAGCCAGTCCCAAAACCTATCCATGTAATGTCTAACAGAAATTACGAAGTCATATGATGAGAGTTCAGATATTTTCTGTTTAGTTGTACGATATCAGGACAAACATCCTCTCTGTGAAGCTAGAAATGAGATCTAGTTATTTTGTTTGCTTTTAATCAGATATATGCTTTCATTTGCTTCGCTCCAGTTTTTTTTCCAGTGGAGTATCAGTGGAGCACCCCTGTTAGCTGACATGAGGGCTCATAATGTCTTGCTTGTGCCTGTTATACCTTATTGTGTTAAAGATTCCTTAGGGAGTCCTTAATTTGTGAATCATTAATAAGTAGTCCATAACAGCACCTTGAAGTGTTGAGCTATTATATGAAGCAGTTGCCTTTATCTTTAACAGACAAACCAGAAGACTAAAGGTCAAAAAGCTTTTTAACATGTCCAGTAAGGAATACAACAAGTTGTTCTTTTTGCCATTAGATGGAAGTCTTCCAAAATATTTAAAATTAAAAAAAGAATGGGACTTCATGGTAAGGAATTACCAAGACAATTAAGAAAAGAAAACAAGTCAAAGATATTTAGTTTAGAAGGCTGCTCGGAAAGTTGCTACAATATATCAACTTTAGCAATGACTAATAACTGTAGAATGAATTTATTCACTTTGTAAACTATAATCAAGGGACAAAAAGCAGCTCCCTCAGCACTCATGGGTGCATCCCATCAGGGCCCATGGACTTGCATAGATTCAGTTGGCTTAAGTATTCTCTAATAGGATCCTCTTCCACCAGGGGTAAGTCTTCCTTGCTCCAGAATTTCCCCTTGGTCTCCAGGTCCTTAGACTTCTGAAGACCAGTCTTACTAGTAAAGACTGAAGGAAAGAAGTCATTGACTAGTTTGTCTTTTTTCTGCATCGTGTGTCAGCTGTTTCCCTGCCCCATTCAGTAGCAGGCCCACATTTTCTCTAGTCTTCGTTTTGCCAGTTATGTTCTTCTAGAAGCCCTTATTATTGCCTTTGCCACCCCTCACCAGATTAAATTTCAGGTAGGCTTTGTCTTTTTTAACCACTCCTCTGCATGCTTGATAGCGTCTATATTTCTCCCAGGTTACTTGTCCCTGCTTCCACCTTCTGTATATTTCAATTTATTACTCTCAGTGTAGTCATAGATTCCAGTTAAGCAGGACATAAAGAAACAAGTATCAGTTTTATCTTTTCTTTCAAAAATATTGATTTTTTTCATAGATGAACTGTAAAGTTAATATTAAGGTTTTTTTAAAATATCTTTTTTGCTGATGTCGAAATAAATCTTCATGTAAATAATTATTGCTTCATTTCAGGGCTTTTCTTTCTTTAATTTTCAAAATGGGTTCTTTTCAAACCAGAGTAGTAAAGAAATCATCTTAAAATAATCCTAACTCAGAAATGTATAGCCTGATTTTTCTTGATTTCTCTTGCCCCCACGAAATGTTAAGATAGCATAGTAAAGGGTACGTTCATGCTACAGATTTTTTTTTTCTTTTTTTTTACAGATAGGTATTAATCTTACATAAACATAAAAATCCAAAGGAATTCTTATTCATGGGATACTTACAGAGTTTCTAAACTTATCAGCCTATAAATTTATCTTTGGAGATTTTAGCTTTCCAAAACCATTTCTAAGTTTTCAATATGTCTAAACCTTTGTGTCTTGAAACAAGTGTTCAAAAACCTGATAAATCTTGGTCAGAGAAGCATGATTTTCTTTGAACCGTATATTTTTTAGAGTTCATAATAGAGATTAAAAGTGCTTTTTTTTTTGGAGAAAATGTCACATTCTGGGTTAAATTATTTCAGCATGTTTTTGTGTGATCTTTTACCTACTTTTTTATTTGTTTAATTTTACAAATAGTAGATAGTCATATAGCAAGCTGTTATTGCAAGGTTATGTCAGAAATATGTCAAGGAAGGTCTAGCCCAGTTAATCCTGCCAGTATATGCTGCATTTTGCTCAAGATTGGTGCTTTCTAACATAAGGCTGTTCAGTTCAAGTACTTGTGTTCTGTACTGTTTTTCTCCTTGTTGACATAATGGATAATATGAAGGATTCACTTTCTTAAGAAATTGATCCATTTTTTGGTCCCTTGGTTGCATATGTACTGCTGTATCAGCAACAGAAGGTTGTCTGGGGAAATAAGTAGAAATAAAAGGCAAAGGGAACTTGAGAGAAGGGGAAATGGAGAGTGAAAACAAATTACTGTGTGAATGATAGCCATTGACCTGATAATGTAGGTCCCTTGCTGAAACCAGTCTAAAACCTCTGTGACTATGAGGTGTTCTTAGCTTTAGACAACACGTAACCATTACACAGTGTACTTTTTGAAGTCAAAACAATTTGATCTTTGATATTTGTACCTGGGAAATTTTGAATTAGGTTATCCATCATTTGGCATGACTCACTCACTCACTCACTCACATGATCAGGGGAGAGAATGAAAACCACTCCAAATATTAAATATAATTTAATGCAGTGTATTGGGTTTGTGTGGCAAGGTTTTGGTAGCAGGGGGGCTACAGGGGTGGCTTCTGTGAGAAGCTGCTAGAAGCTTCCCTGTGTCTGATGCCAATGCCAGCTGACTCTAAGATGGACCTTCTGCCAGCCAAAACTGAACCAATCAGTGACAGTGGCAGCATTTCTGTGATAACATATTTAGGAAGGGTGGGAGGGAGGGGGAAATTGCTGCACAACAGCAGCTGGAGGAGAGGAGTGAGAACATGTGAGAGAAACAACCATGCAGACACCAAGGTCAGTGAAGAAGGAGTGGAAGAATGTGCTCCAGGCACCAGAGCAGAGATTTCCCTACAGCCCATGGTGAAGATCCTGATGAGGCATGCTGTGCCCCTGCAGACCATGGAGGTTGATGGTGGAGCAGATATCTGCCTGCAGCCTGTGACAAGGACCTGTGCTGGAGCAATTAATGAAGAACTGTAGTCTACGTGAAGGACTCACATTGGAGAAGTTTGTGGAAGACTGTCTCCCGTGGGAGGGACCCCATGCTGGAGCAGGGGAAGAATGTGAGGAGGGAGTGGAAGAGAACATGTGATCAATTGACTGCAACCCCCATTGCTGATCCCCGTATGCTGCTCAGGGAGAGGAGGTAGAGAATTTGGGAGTAAAGTTAAACCCAGGAAGAAGGGAGGGGTGCGGGAAAAGTGTTTTAAGATTTGATTTTATTTCTCATTACCCCACTTTGATCTGATTGGTAATACGTCAATTTTCCCCAAGTCTGTTTTGCCTGTGATGGTAATTGTTAAGTGATATCCCAGTCCTTAGCTCAACCCATAAGACTTCTGTTATATTTTCTCTCCCTTGTCCATTTGAGGAGGGGGAGTCATAGAGCGGCTTTGGCTTTGGTGGGCATCTGGCATCCAGACAAGGTTAACCCACTGCATGCAGTTAACATACCTGTGATCATCTCTGAATCACTTGTCAAGTGATTATCCTACTCAGGATGATCTTTGGGCATCCCAGTCCATAAAAATGGAAAAAAAAAACCAAAAAACAAAAAACAAACAACCAAAAAACCAAAGTCAGTTTCTATAGTCTGATAAACGCTTTGGCCTGGCTCCTAAACAAGTAAATATTGCTGAAATACTGATCATAACAAGACAGTCAAACTGCAAATCAGCAATAATTTCACTCTAGATCTACAATTTCTGGAAAATTTAGTTAGCTGAAAGTAAACAAATATTTTTTCCATATCTCTATCAAAAAGTTTTAAACAAGCCTTTTTTTTTTTTTTGCCTCAGTCTCAAAAATATCAGGATGCTGCAGGTGTAACACTGCCCTTATGATCGCTTTACATGGACTTCATGAATGCACGACTGGAGTTACAGTATCGACAGCCTCTAACTTGAAAGTAGCTTCAAGGGAACTAGTGTTACAGAGGATATGGCCCAAAATATGGTTAAATTTTTGTAGTCAATGACACTGATGAACAAAACTGCTAGAATAAACCATTGAAGACTCAAAAAAATAACTTTTGCATTATTCTTTAATTAAAAAAATAGCACTTGCCTAATATATCAGTGACCAATCATCAGCCATTTAAAAATTAAGAAATGCTTTACAGCTTTTCTAAATCAAGGAATTCTTGCAAATTAAAAAAGAAGAAAATTCTGTAGCAGAACGTTCATTACTGAATCTGTTAGCCACATAAACTGTTCATTAGCACATTGATAAACATTAGTGTTGCACTGGATTTTTTAGAGATAGATATTTATGTTTTAGATTCTTTATCCAATAGCACATTGATAAGTCTTAAGGTTCATGTGCAAATTGAGCTGATGAATTTACTCATTTTCTTGGCAATGAAAGGATTTTACTGTTTTACTTTGAAGAAAAAGATTTTATATTTAATTATTTTGCATACTTATGGCAATCTGTATTCCCATTCTTTTTACGTATAGGAAAGGATATTAATTAGTGGTATTTACCTACCTTGGATAAATCTGAACATCTATGAGTCAAGAAAGCCAACAACTGAGAAGCAGTTTTTCTTCATACTTCTTAATGGTCAAAATCTATTATCCTTCAGTCTTTCGTTTGTTTTCTGTTGTGTGTGGTTTTTTTGTTTTGTTTTGTTCTTTGGTTTATTTTGTGGGTTTTTTTGTTTGTTTGGGTTTTTTTGTTTGTTTTAAATTGTGCATTACTCTGTGTTCTTCTAAATCAAAGCCGTTATTTTAGCTGGGTAAAAATCTGGCTGGATGGCCATGCCCAGAGAGTGGTGGTGAATGGAGATAAATCCAGTTGGTGTCCGGTCACAAGTGGTGTCCCCCAGGGCTCCGTGCTGGGGCCGGTTCTCTTTAATATCTTTATCAATGATCTGGATGAGGGGATCGAATGCACCCTCAGTAAGTTTGCAGATGACACTAAACTAGGCGGGCGTGTTGGTCTGCTTGAGTGTAGGTTGGCTCTGCAGAGGGATCTGGACAGGCTGGACCAATGGGCTGAGACCAATGGTATGAGGTTCAACAAGGCCAAGTGCCGGGTCCTGCACTTGGGTCACAACAACCCCATGCAGCGCTACAGGATTGGGGCGGAGTGGCTGGAAAGCTGCCCGGCAGAAAAGGACCTGGGGGTGTTGGTGGACAGCCGGCTGAATATGAGCCAGCAGTGTGCCCAGGTGGCCAAGAAGGCCAACAGCATCCTAGCCTGTATCAGGAACAGCGTGGTGAGCCGGACTAGGGAAGTGATCATTCCCCTGTACTCGGCACTGGTAAGGCCCCACCTCGAGTACTGCGTTCAGTTTTGGGCCCCTCACTACAAGAAGGACATTGAGGTGTTGGAGCGTGTCCAGAGGAGGGCTACAAAGCTGGTGAGGGGTCTGGAGGACAAGCGTTATGAGGAACGACTGAGGGAGCTGCGGTTGTTCAGCCTGGAGAAGAGGAGGCTGAGGGGAGACCTTATCACCCTCTACAACTACCTGAAAGGAGGTTGTAGAGAGGTGGGGGCTGACCTCTTCTCCTTGGTGACAGGTAATAGGACAAGAGGAAATGGGTTCAAGTTATGTCAGGGGAGGTTTAGATTGGATATTAGGAAACATTTTTTCACTGAAAGGGTTATTAACCATTGGAATAGGCTGCCCAGGGAGGTGGTGGATTCAACACCCCTGGAGGTGTTTAAAAAAAGGGTAGATGTGGTACTTAGGGACATGGTTTAGAAGTGGCTTTTGTCAGGGTCGGTTAATGGTTGGACTTGATGATCTTAAAGGTCCCTTCCAACGTCAGCAATTCTATGATTCTATGATTTTCATAAAGAATTTGAAGCTATAATATCGCACTGGGTCACACAACAGGAAGACCTTCATATCACACGTTATTGCCTTTCTTTAACTATCACTGGTACCAAACTCAATAAGGTATGTTTTGCTACAGGGCAGATTCTGGAAAAATACTGACTTTTTCTTTGAATGCACGGAACAATGAAGATGTTACTCTATTAATATTTGCTTTCACTTTGTTTTCATTCCTCAATACTTAAAATGTGTAACACATTTTATATGAAAATTATTTTGGGTTCTCCCTCCATACAGCGGTTGACGTTTTCATTTTTTTTCTGGAGAAAAAGCCATTTAAAGACCCTATTCATATCCAATGTGTTTCTTTTACTATAAATACAGATTTCCTGTCAAACTATTCACTTGCTACCTACTTCCTAGCTGACAATTCCCTCAGAACTCTACTTTAAGCATCCCATTTAGATGTGGTTCCCTATTAATCACTGTCTTAAAGGTAAGTCAGTCAACCTGCTATTAATCTGCCTAATGTGTATTTTAACAACATGAAACAGCATACATTTTAATGAATCTATCAAGGATTATTACATGTGCATCTTTTAGTATATCTATACGTACCATTACAAACCTAGCCTGTGTAATGAATGTAGGCTTTGATCAGATTTCTTTTCTTCACATCTCTTGTATCCAAATAATCATAATGATTAATGGGTTTTTTGTTTGTTTGGGGTTTTTTTGTTTGTTTGTTTGTTTTTTTCCTTTTTTCATTTCTCTCATGAACTTAAATTGAAAAAAAAAAAACAAAAATGCCTCCTCTTCTTCTACGTGGGATCATCTATTTGACACCAACCATATAACAGCAGTATGAAACGATTCTGTTAACAAAACTAACTACACAGTTAAGGGCATTTTGTTTATTTTTTATAAATACTATTATGTTATTTTTACTGCAAACACATTTATGCATGAATGTGATTTAATGCATAGATAGGTGAATTCAGATCACAAACTTTTTTTTTTTTCTTCATTCTTAAGGGAAGACCACCTTTATATAGTTGTAAAATCACCAACAAATATTTAAAAAATTCACAGGTGGTTAAGTAACTCTCTGTGGTAGCATCCTAACTTGTACCTCTACCAGTAAGAAGGGAAAAAAACCCTTGTAATTTTATTTACCTAAATTCTCCGTGAACAGCTTGAGGACCTCCCACAGATAGCCAACTGTAACAGCTTGTAGACCTTCTGCAATATATAAAATAAACCAACCAGGGTGCTGTAAAGAAATACATGTTGTATTTTTTGAGATATTTTCTTCTATTTCTGCTTTATTTATACTGTTTATAAAAGTAAATTACTCGTCTGGAGTGCTGCTCTTGGAGCAGACTGATTCTCTACGGGGAAGAAGACTACCAAAGCCTTTTACTTTTATAGAAAACAGTTGATGTTTAACTCGGGGGATGAGATCTGCAAGGTTAAAAAGCTTTGCTTTCTAAAAGGAGGATAAATCTAATTTGAGAATAGTGACAAACAAGCTGAAATAAATCAGGCACTGTGGAAATTACCTGGTCTAGCACTGACTTGGAATAAACAGGCATACCCAGAGTAGCTGTGGTTTTGTAAAGAGTAGTAATCTTCCTTCTTTAAGTTATAACAATCACAGGGGAAATAAAAAAGAAAAAAAGCAGCTCAAAATTATACTCCTTGGTGAACTGTTCTATGACATATCACAGATGTGAGGGGTGCTGCACTCAGAAGATGTTTCATGTAAACTCTTATTTGTTGCCTCTTAGGTCCTCAGCTACTACAAACTCATTACTAATTAGTGAGATAAAGCTTAATTCTTTTTTGGGGTGATAAGGGAGTGGTAATAACAAGTTACTTAAAGAGTTTGGACAAACATATAATACATTCAACCTCTTCTCCTTTATGCCTGTGAATGTCTACAAACAGAATAGTATAATTTATAACTATACCTTGACTAATAGAGGTATTTATTCAATATTTAGATTTACAATAAAATTAATTCTTAAAAAAAAATCCATTTTGGATCAGGAAGAAAAGTTAAAGTGCTTTATTCTTTTTTANTTCAAACTCATATGTCGAAACACATCACTTTTCACAGGAAAATCAACTTTCCTAAATCAAGTACTACATTTTAATTACTTGAACAAGTAATTTAATTCCATCTGTGCTTCTTTCAAAAATAATACATATTCCTTCAGCTGCCAAGATGCCCCAGGAAATTGGTGCTTGTAAGTATCATACCTTTCTAACTGGTAATATCTATATGATTGTAGTAGAATATTTCAACCAAATCCAAGCATTCAATGTCTGAGCATCAGTTTTAGTAATCTAATAGATATTTTTTGGACCCTTTCTGGCTGCACAATACTCCAGCATAAATTAGTGTTGATGGAATGATACATTAACGTATGCAGATTTTTTTTCTCAAATAGCATCACATTAAAATGATGCTCAAGGATTTTTTTTCCACCATGTACTTATCCCCTCTTCTGATTGCTATCAATGATCACCTTCATTCTTTCTCTCTACTATATTCATATTATTAATTATTTGCTCCATAAGGGGGAAATTTCATCTGCCTTGCTCACTGGGATCTAAGAGACTGAAAATTTAAACCTAAATCTAGAGAAAATACTGTTCTTGCCATGCTTACTCAGTCTTCTGTATTTTGCTGAAAAATATTCAATATAGAAAAGACATATACAAATCATAGATACTATGAAATAAACAAGCCCCTCTTCCCTTAGATAAAATCTAGGTTTAAATTGGTCAAAATTTTAAACTTTTTTTTTTAAAAGTAGTGTCAATATTCAGTTGTTTGAAAGGCAACTTATATAAGTGAAATTAACAGTAAAAATAATAATGCCATCAGAAAATACACTTTGAAATACAAACTCTTATGGCATAGAATCCAGTGTAAACATAAAGCAGCCTTCAGCCTAATACTTGTGTTTCCAACTGTTTTCAAAACTGCAGCTCTTTAAGTTTGTATTCAGGGTGCTTGATGAGTAGAACTCGGGTGAAAAACTGCATGTTAGGCTCGCAAAGGATTGCTAGATAGGTCTTTATTTAAACACAGCAGATGGTAGTTTAATCTGCTTAGAATGGGCTAATATTTTTAAAAATATATGTAAGAAGTATGTTTTTCTTTTAATAACTGAGTATTCCCTGTTTTGTAGCTTAGCTGATGAAAAATCACTCAGATTGTCCCGGCATGTTAGAAGTTGCAAATGTCACAGATGTTTTTTCTTAAACAAGCTATGCCTGCATTTCCACAGTAGTACGGCACGGAGCCATTCCATCATTGCAGGTTTGCGCAAAAGCTCTCAAGGCAATGGTGCACAGTCTTTGCTATAACAGATGGTCTTCAGCTGCAGTTTCCCAATTTGTGGGAAAGAGCTGGTACCACACAGTTGAGAATTTGCCTTGAGCATGTCTTTACAAGACTTCAATGGCCTACCTGTCAGCCATTCACCATCCTTTTAATGGGCATAAAAAAATGGCTTAAGGCGTTCATGTTGTTCATCATATGTGCCAGATGTCCAGAGCAAGAGAGCTGAGCCTCCAGGAACCTTGCTGTGATATCGAGCATTTGATACTGATGTAAGATAACAGTATCCTACATTGAGAAATTATTAAAAGACTAAACTTATTAAATATATCATTAACCACTTTTTATCAACAAGGTTCATATAACATTAAAAAAAAAATAACAGATAAATATACCCTTAGTGAGCTATTTTTATTTTGAAGAAGAGGACGTTATTTGTATAAACATTAGTTATTCCACTCACACTTTTATTCAAATATCTATTTCTAGCAATAGTAAGAGGTAGCTGACATTATACACTTGATGCAGGGAATATAAATATAATAGTATTCATTGAAAAATGTATTGAATCTAATTTTTATACCAGTCTATATTGACAGAATTTAGGGCATATTTTAGCAATATTCCATTTTTCTCAGAATGACCCAGATTAAAAAATTTGTATTTTGAAATTTTCTGCCCAAATCTGAAATCAGAATTCCAATTTTTTTATTCTTTTACGTCTTCTACTTCAGTTGTTAAGCAGCTATGTCAGCAATTAACAATTTTAGCAACAGTGCACTACCCTATTGCTTTATTATCTATTTCTGGTAGTCTTGGGCACCTTAAAGGTTTAAAAACTCAGTGTAGCTGAAAGGAAGGCAGTTATAATTTTAATGACAGATTTAGTAAATGGGTGAAGCGATTTTTGATTGTGAGCATGTGTTTGGCACCAGGGGGGATGGGAGGAGTGCAGGGTTCTTTCCAGACCTCAATAAAAAGAGCTTGACAGCAAATAGGGAATCAGAATATCTTTAATAGTAAAATGGAAATAGGAAGAAAAATATAGTAGTGAGTAAATCATGTACCATCACTTGCTGGGAGTCCCGCTGTTGTGCAGCATCAGACAGAATCCAAATGAATTCCCACAGCACACTGTGCATATCCCATCTATGGGGACGTTCTGTCTCTCCTGTGCGGTGGTGCCTTTTGTCCGATGTAACAAACCAAACCATGTATCTTCTCCTGACTGGTAGGAATGCTATCACTTTCATGCTATCCACTAGAGTGCAGCACAGACCAGTATGGGACATTCCAGTATGTTCCCTTACAGTGTTGCATGCACAGAGTTAAACAGCAGTTACTCATGCTAACATATGGGCTTCTCAAACCTTAAGTACAAGGCCCAGTAGAATAGACATGACTTGCCCAAAGTCACTAACTCCTCATATACAGTGTCTTCTGCAAGGTTCCCAATACACCATGGATCGTAGAATAATTGCCTGCCTGTCCTTCCTGAGCCTGGAAATGGGTTACATGAGGAGTTCCTCCATAATCTTCCTGGGTTCTGAGACAAGACTGACCTGTCTGCAGTTCGCTGGATCCTCTTTCCTTGGTCTTGTCTTTCCTGAAGATGGGTCATACATTTGTCTTTTTCTGGACTTCGGAGACCTCTGCCACACACATGACCTTTCAGAGATGATATACAGCAGCCTTGCAATGACATTGGCCATCTCCTTCAGCACTTTTGGATGCATTCCTTTCATTCTGTGGGCTGATGTATGTTCGATTTACATTAGTCATCCCTAATTCAGTCCTGTTCTCTCATGAATAACACTCCCATCCCTCAGACTTTGTGAGTAGGTAGAGAGACTTGGGAGCTCTGAAAGTAGACTTTGCCAGTAAAGACCAGGACAAAATAGGCACTGAGAACCTCCAACTTTTCTACTTCCTTTGTCTTTAGATTCCTTGCTCTATCCCGCAATGGGGCAACATTTTCCTTGGTCTTCCTTCTGCTACTGACATACCTGTAGAAGCCTTGTTTTTATACCTAACGCAGCTCTCCAGCTTAGGCTTCAGCAGAGCTTTGTCTATAACTTCATCCTACATGCTTGAGATTTCATCTGTATTCATCCCTGATAGTCTGTCCCTGCTACTACGTCCCATATGCGTTGTTTTCTTGTTTGAGTACAGGGAGGACTTCCCTGTTTAGCCAAGCTGGCCTTTTACTATGCTTCATAGACAAGGGTGAATTGGTTTTGTGCTTTGAGGAAGTTGTCTTCAAAGACTAACCAATTTTCCTTGGTTTCTTTGTTCTTTACAGCTGCCCTGCACAGGATCTTCCTTGCCGCTTCCCTAAACATGTGGAAATTCCCCTTCATAAAGCCAGGGGTCTTTGTTTAGGGCTTTAGATTACTTGCTCTCTTCACTTCAAGATCTTAAATATTGCAGGATCTCAAACCATCCTGTCTCATGGTACTTGTGGCCAAGGCTCCACTTCCTCTACTTGTCTATTATCCAGATCATTAATGACAACGTTGAATGGGATTGGACCCAGTATTGGCCTCTGGGGTACAACACTAGTTACTGGCCTCCAACTAGACTTCACATCACCAATTACCACCTACTGGACTTGGCCTGGTCTACCTCACTCTCTACAGATGGTTTTACTGACTTTTTTTTGTTTTGTGACAGCTAGGTAGGAAGAATCTTAGAAGAGTTACAATTCACAGTAGGGAAAATACTGTCTATGTTTTGGTTAGCATCTGTAGTTAGTTATTTTCTTATCCTCCACCAATACCGATGTCAGTTTGTTGTTTATTATTTATATTTAATTTGCCTTATTGTGCTTCTAACAGTGCATAAATTATCTGTAAAAGATGCAAAATATTTATGATTAGGATGTAGCCATATATTTTCAGCAAACAACACTTTAGGCTGTTTACAGATTATTCAGAATAAATGTGTAAAATTTATTTTGTATTGGGACAGAAAAGTAACCTTAGTATTTCACTTCCTTTTTCATCAATTTTTAATATACTTGTGAATTACTATGAGGAAACCATGTTATCAAATGAATAGACATTAATGTTACCAACATGTATTTTCTGTTTTATAATTTTCAGTAAGTTTTATAAACAGAGTAAACAATTTCAATATTAAAGGTATTGAGGAACAAATAAAACATTACAATTAGGAGATGCTGATTCAAACATAACTGTAATTAGATGTCCCTTGTTTTAAGCAAAGCCATTTTTGGAAAAAAAACCAAACCAAAACAAAAAACACAACAAAAACTGGCTTAACTTTTCATGATCGGTACATTTTCATTTTTCAATCATAGTATCATTGTTTCAAAAAATTTATTTACAAGACTAATAATATTAAATAGTTTTTCCTCAGCCTAGATAAACTGGAAACAAGAAAAATATTTAAGACCATTTAAATAAAATTTGATTATAAAAGATTCACAGCGGACACATAAAAGGGCAAGAAACACATCTTTAAAAATTAAAATGGTTGTTTTTTAAATGAATTTACATTTTTGGAAATATGCATCCAATACTAGCCAATCTTCTGAAGGTTGTTAGTGTTCATTAGCTTAAGAAAACTTTAAAATAATAACTGAAAAAGCTAAGTGGTGTGTCTTAGGATACTTAATTTTTACTTACTTTTGAGATGCAATTAAAGACATTGAGTAATATTATCAAATGTGATCTGAAAGTCTCTTATTTCTCTACCAGAGAAGTCTGTAATTTAAACTTTATACTAGAGAAAAGATTCTGACAATTTATTCTTCAGAAAGAACTGTGACCACATTACTTAAAAAGACACAGCATCTTCTGAAACTTCCTCGGGAACACGTATAGCAGTTATTTCATCTTGCAAGAGCACTGTTCTTAGGCTTTGGTCTTGCAAGCCAGTGGGGGGCTAGTCACATGAAAAAAACTGGCAGAATCATCCTCAAATCATTTTTATAATTCTGTTACAAACTTAACCTTAAAGAGTGATGTGATTTTACAGAGAAGAGTGGAAAATTGTGTGTCACACTTTTAAACAGCTGAAGGCTGACTGCCAGCGAGAACTGTGATCAGAAATGTTTGACAGACTCAGTCGTTAGGGAACATTTGCTAAACTGTGTTTGCTTCCTTCAGTGTTGTGCTTCAGTATTCATAAAGCGACGATGCAGAGGTGGATGTGGGGGAGACGAAAAAAGCATGGTAAAAAAGACAGTGAGTTCTAACAACAGAAAACGTAAAAGAGCTTCTATACTTGCTTGTACAAGAAACAGACAATTAAATTTATACACATTTTCTCTTCTTGCTGTATTCAATACTGTGCAGAGAAGTTATTAGTAAAATAGCTAAATATTTCAGGTGAGCAATCAGGGAACCTTAACAATATCTCATCATAAAGAGTTACATTTACAGATAAAACATTAAACCAAAAATATTTTTGAATAATATTTATATTGTATATTTTAAATATAAAATAATATTTATCTATATACGGCATTAACACAAGAGGCATAATGCAGTGCACTGTGAACTAACACTGAGAAAAGACAAAAGAATGTACTAATGCCTTTTCATGTTACACTAGGTTTGGAGGTATTATATTATATTACTTTATTGTACAATATAGTAAAACATTATTAGATGCTTACTTAAAAATTGTAGTACCTTGCTTTCAATGTCTTTCTATGGAGTTCACAAGCTTTTGAATATTTTAACCTCCTCCTCATCATTGACTAACAATAGGCACCAGACAGCTATGCCGTGTTCAATTTATTCACGGAGGTAGACAGTAAGTAATCATTGCCATACAGGGTGTGGTGGGTAATTTTGCTATTAAAAATCTCTGCAGAAGGTGGAACAGTACGAAGAAAGTAAAATAATAAGATTGGTTTTTATTGAGAAGTTTTAAAGGCAGGTCTGCTTTGTGGTGTTTTAAAACTACAGCACTTATTTATTTTCATGACATACTTGATTTCTTTAGAGTTCCTTTTGTTTTCACCCTCAGTCATATGGAGGAGGCTCCCCTCTCTACCCGCTCTTCCCAATGCCTCCCATTTGAAGTGGTAGCCTATTCTATGAAGGTGCATGGTATTTAACACGCCTGGACGGGAACCTAAAAGTGGGAAAAGTATCTGGATTGTTTGGACTAGATTTGGTGAGAGTTAGGCAACTCAGGATAGAAACACAGATCCAGCACACGTGGTAGTGTGCTTACACAATAAGGAGGGTGAATTAAAGCCAGCTCCTGAAGACTGGGGATCTTCTATTTAAGGTAAATCTATGTGATATTTTGCTGACAGAAGAAAGCTGGGTCTAGACTTACAAAGCAAAATGTGTCTGCATGTAAAGTTGGTAGTAAGTCTGTGCAATTATATTCTGTCTCTCAGTAGGGCTTGTTATTGTAAGCTTAGAGTTGCACCGACCGCACTTATATTGTGTTGATGTAGCCTGAAGCTCCAAGGTAGCAAACTCTTGTCCATTTAGAATTCATAGCATAGAATAGTCTCCTGAGGATGTCTCCAAAGTAATTGTTAGCATATATCAGGTTGTTTTGATCAATTTGCCTTCAGATATTGTTAAAAAGGAGAAGACTGACTTGTTTTTTGCCAGATGGGGACGTGTCCTTTTGTGAAAAATACCCTGCTTTTTATAGTACTATTTTATTGCTAAACAGATAGAGAGGAGAGATAGTTTTAGATATGGCAATCAGAGCTGTTTTGATGAGTAAAAAGATAACACAAATTCAAGGAAAAACAATGAAATGAAAACAGGAGCTGTAGAAAGGGAACAGCTCCTGTTAGATTTGCTTTGGTAACTTGAAACAGATCTTGATAATTAATTTTTCATATTAATTTGAAATGCTTGAGTTAGCTAGTATTGCTAGCTAGCATATCTGGAAAACATAGGATTTCAATTGTGGAACAAAGCAAACAAAATGAGGAAGATTTTCAATGAAAGACAAAGCCTTATATATGTTTTGTCAGCACATTTTTCACCAATCCCCAAATTACAGGTTTTGGAAGATAAAGTAGATATCTTTGCAAAACAGACTTAAATACTGGCTCATTTAGCTTCTCTACTGGATGGTACACATTGTCCCTGGTACACTCCTGACATAAATTTTGTGGGGATTTTACGGCCCTGCTTGGTTTATATGTTTATTCAAGGCTAAATGGCAACTGTAATACGTTATGTAGAGAGGGAAAGCTGTATTCTTACCCTTTGTACACTGACATAAAACACAGGGTTTATTTGATGTGTAAAGCATAACAGAATGTCTTTGGTTTTTTCTTTCTTTCAACTGCACTTCTAAATGTTTTTATGCTTGTGCTCTGTTGATAGCATGACATCAGCAAGGAATTATTCTCTCTCCTGGTTTCATCTCATAAGATGCAAAACAATTTATGAACTTTGTTGCAGTTCATAGAAATAAGGGTATTGCTTATAGTTCTTTTTAATAAGATGTTTTCTAAAACACCAGCAGATTAACTCATCATAAGAATGGTTATGTAAGTTTTAAAAATTAATAATAGCATTTAAAAAACATACAGATTTTATTTGAAAAATAAATTATTTCGAAAATGTCACATGGAAATAGTAGTTTATGTGTTTTCTCTTTGGGGATTAATACTGCTTTTTAGCTCATGTCAGTGTTTTGGGTCATATTTTACAAAACATTCTTCTTGCACCTTGGAGAAACTTACAGAAGGAGCAAGTATTAAGTTTTAGATTATTTCATTTCTAAAACCTTTGGGTTCACCAGGATGTATTTGCTTTACAATGAAGTATTTTATCTTCTGTGTTATTAATTTCATCCATAGTTTGTACCAAAAGGAAAAAAAAAGAAAAAACAACAGAAAAAAGATAGGCACACAAAGGTTAAAATTGCTGCACAAATACCAATCATTATGACATGCTCTTCTTCTGAACAGCTGAATCTGCATATAGAAACATAATTTGCAATATGATCTACTACATGCAAGGCTTCTTCAATGTTCAGGAACTGGCAAAAATATAATTAATAGTGATAGAGGACTAATAGATGATTAATACTAGCTGGTCCACTATCAGTTCAGGAAGTATTTTTTTTTAAATGTTGGAAACACCCTGATCAATTTATATTCTTTAAATATATTCATGTTTGGTTCCTTTGAACAGCTGGAGCATTGTAGCTGGTCTAAAAATATCATAAACATCTCTCCAAAGGTCAGCATGTCATGTTTATTCTTTTTGTATACCAAGGGTGTGTGTGTTCACTTAAGGGTCACTTCTCATTTGTTTTCGTCCAACTTACCAGTGCTTTTATTGCAGCACAGATATTCAATTTATGATCAAAACATCAACTAAAAATATCAAGTGAACTGAACATTACATGGGTTTCCTGCCTCTATCTAGTTTCTTCAAGAGAAAGGAACAGAGGAAGGAAGTATAACTAGAGAGACAAGCCTTTCACCAAAGCAACCAGTTTCCTCGAGCAGTTCATAGAAAGAAAAAAAACAAACCAGCACGTCATGGACCTAGTTTTATATGAGTCAAGTTCTCTGAGGTCATCTGAGGAATCTCTCTGCTGGTCATTCCAAAACAGGACAACAAATTAAAAGCAAAACACATATTGAGTGTTCAAGAATAGCTAAATCAGGCAATTCTTAAAACCTCCTTTTTAATGTATTTTTGATTTATTAGTAAACATTTGATTTATTAGCAATATGTTTTCACAGAGGCATCGCTGGCTGAGCTGAGGGGCTCAGCTGTGTCTTGCGGTGGGTCCATCTGAGCTGGTTGGAACTGGCTGGAACCAGCTGGAACCAGCTGTGTCTGGCACGGGGCAGCCCCAGCCGCTCCTCACAGAGCCTGGCCCCACTGCCCCCTGCTGCCGTGGACACCCAATACCACTTCATAATGTCTTACACGTGCTTTCTACATAACATCTGTCTATATTAAAACTAGGTGGTTTTTTCTATAACAGCTACTGCAGTTTCCTGTGACATTTTATAAGATTTTTAGTTCATATCATATTTGACTTTCACAGACATTATTTGTAACTGCTGGTATAAACAACCAGTGGTCTGTCTTCTACACATTAATTCCAAATGTTCACTGGGTTTTTCAAAAAATCTTATCAAGTTACTGAGTTCACAGGGAGAGACTGGATTCTCTTTAACCACTACGGAATACCAAAATTTTAAGGACAGGCTTGCAGTTTTGTGACTTGGTCACAGTTGCCTTTTTGTCACACCAGAAGGTAGCTGAACTACAGTCCTGGAGAAAAGACACTTAAAGTCATCACTAATACATGTGAGAAGCTTCCCTATTAGAAAATAGGGCAAAAGTTCACAGAATCACAGAATGATAGGGGTTGGAAGGGATCTCTGGAGATCATCCCGCACAGGAACGCGTCCAGGCGGGTTTTGAATGTCTCCAGAGTTGGAGACTCCACCACCTCTCTGGGCAGCCTGTTCCAGTGCTCTGCCACCCTCAAAGTAAAGAAGTTCCTCCTCTCATGTTTAGGCGGAACTTTCTATGCTCAAGTTTGCGCTCATTACCTCTTGTCCTGTCACTGAGCACCACTATAAAAAGACTGGCCCCATCCTCCTGACACCCACCCTTTCAGTATTTATAAGCATTCATAAGATCCCTCCTCAGTCTTCTCTTCTAAAGACTAAAAAGACCCAAGTTCAATAGTGTTAGGAATACTTCAGTTGTTAGTAAAGGTAAAGAATCTACTGTAGCTTATTTATTTATTTATTTATTGGTTTATAATAGGAGTTTTAACTCCTGAAGCCTTCTTAGGTGTGGAGAGTAGACCACTATAACCTACTCATTAGCACTCTTCTTTTTCTATGGAAAAAACATGATCCTCTGATAATTTGCTAATTTATAGTCCTGGGGGGTGGGGGTTGTTTGTTTGTTTATTTATTTATTAATATTACTCGTGCATGTTCCCATAGATGACGAAGACGGAGAGGTTGAATGTATGGCTTGGCCGTCTAATATTCATCAGGCAACATATCTCTTTATTACTCAATGCTAGGCTCTAATGCATGCCATGGTAATCATATCATTGCAGAGCTGAAAATATTACCTTTTTAACATTAAATCTGTATTTTTTACTTCTAACATTCTTATCTGTCACATGAAGAAGGAAGACTTTTGGCATACCAAACATAACAAATGAGTCTTGTCATAAGATTGTGTACATTCAGAACAGCAAGGCAAGACTGAACAGAGCTAGGTTAAGGCCTACCCTGAAAGGAAGAGGATAACAAAAATGAGATTATTAATCATGGGGGATTGTTTTTAAAGTGTGATATTTCTGTTAAAAAAACCCAAAGTACTACAATGCAATTTATATAGAAACTTAACAAAAAATCTTAAAACCTTTGTCTAAAAAAAAATCCTGTGTCAGAATTAAATTTTTATTGAAACCATTAAACCCAGACAATTAAAATTTCTCCTTTTCTCTCATACTGTCAGTTAAATTTAGTATATTTATTTCATTCCTATGCTTAGAGTAAAATGCTGTGAAGTGTAACTGATCTGTTAAATAGATCATGTTTCAGAGTGGGAAATCCTGCTTTCAACGTGGGTAACATACCAGCTATTTATAGGAATGAAAATACTGATAAAAACAAGATTAGAGGTACTGATAAATGTGATGTTATTTACTGCAAGGCTATATTAAAAATAACAGATCTGTGATTCCTAGATTCTGCTGCATTAGGTGTTCCTGCTACTATTATATCTTTCTTGCAAATAAAACCATAAAATCTTGGAGGTATAAGTTTAAGCTGAATATATTGAAGATCTGAAATTCATGCCTAAAATAACCAGGAATTTCTTTTAATTTGTTAAGTTTAGACTGTTCTGTAAGATATATTATCATGAAAAAATCCTAGTGCTTGTTTCCAGCCATATCCGTACATCAGGTCTGGGTAACATCCTTTTGCCCGTATAAACATGAGTTTGCAGACAGCATGTTCTGTGGTATTCTTGGACTGTGTTTTGTTCACCCACGAGTTTAGCCTTGATTGAACACAATCATTCTTGCTGACATGGACCTGGGCCAGGGTGCAACAGAGGCTAACCAAATTTGTCCAATTTAGTCAGAGTGATTTGATTTAACTAGCAGTTGTTACCTTTCTGTTCTTTCTCTTGACAGGCAGATTTAGAGCCTTATAAAATACACAGGCTGAAAGCCAGGGCACCACTGACCTACACTGTGCTGGATCACCCTGTGAAAGCCCTAGCAAAACAAGCAAATTAGCATTTCATAACCAAAATGATCAGCTCTGGGATAACTCGAAGGGACAGACGTTAAATAAGCACAGTCTTTCCTATACTTAATATGTCTGGTTTAATTGCGTACAAAGTTCTTCATCAGGAATGTTGAACAGAAGACAGCCGACAGAATACATCTCTGACAATTTTTAAAAACAAAATTCAAAGCAGACGCAGTTAAAATATCGCAATCAAAAATTAAAATTTAGTCCCGAAATAGTAATCAATAATGAGTTGTTCTTTAACTATTCAATGGTTCTGTTGGCTAATGATGCCACTTATAATCAACTAACAGGAAAACTGGCACAGGGAGCTTTGATTCGACAATGGTCATAGAATACCAGACCTGATCTGGTGATCTGAAGGATGCTACTAACTAAGCACTTTGGAAACTCCTTGGACTTCAAGCAGAAGCAAATGAGAAAGCATGGAAGATAAAAAAGTCTCTGAAAATATCTATATTACCTATAGCTGAGGAAAAATAAAGCTGCCTTAAATTAACAAATGAAATTTTCAGATTATCTGGCAGGTTTACAAATAAAAAAAAGATTAGCTAGTTGCGGTGGTATCTTTTTTTTTGTAGTAGACAAACCAGTGCAAGTAGAATAAAAGATATACTAATGAAAATGACTGAAGATTAATTATGAGATTGGCCTTAAAAAAACAAAACTCTTCTAAAACAAACAAAAATTCACTCCTCCCTGGCCCACCCCCCAAAAAACCTTGTCTAGCCTCAGAAGAGAAAGATTTTTTTAGTTAATTCATAGTATCTATCTATTTAAGAGAAAAGCAGCCATTTAGCATTGGAGTGCATTGACTGCCCTCACCCTTACATGGAGGTCCCCTCTAATTTCTGCTTGCCATTTTCACTTAAAAATAAACTGTAACAATTTTTTAAAAAATGTAATCACACGTGAAATACTACTTAATGTGTATTCTACTTCTGAAAAAAAAAAAAAATACACCACAAACTAAAACATCTAAAGCATGTCTCTTCCACTGCCCTTGAAAATATTATACATTTAATGCAAGTGTAATACTCTTTTTGTCTTGCAAGAAGTGTAAATTAACCTGACATGAGATCAGCTTGAGACTTATTAAAAAATCCTTTCCATTGTTAGGATCGTTTTCGAAAGGATCAGTTTCACCCTTAATAAATTAAGAGTTTTTTTCCTGTAATGATGCTTGCCATCTCTTTTTATAGGATATCTGGAAGGGGACATTCAAGAATGATGAACTGCATTTATTGTCACTGGAGATAAACATAGGACTTTTTCAGCATTCTGAGTATTCCAAGCTTCTGTAGGGTTTCTTATTTTTTCAGGACAACATTCATAAGAAAGCCAGAAAAAAAGATACAGTGTGTGCGGCTAGTGTCATAAAGCAAACTGTTGGTTTTTTGTTTTTCTTGATTGTTGCAAAAGTTAAAATGCAGAGGAGATTCTACTGTGAGGAAAAGTTAGAGAATGTTAGCAACTGATAATAAGAAAGGGATGTATAAACCCATATATTCTGCTAATTTAAATTTACTTCCCAATGGCTTTAGTGTAATATCAGAAAACTGTTGCAGTCAACAGACATCTGTAGTACAGATGCACAAAATACATGATGCAAAGAAAAGCCAAACAAAACAGTCAAACATGAAGATTCCTGATTCATTTTTTATTTGCTGATTTTCAATAAAACGGAAACTGCACAGTGAGGAACAGCTTAAAGTTTTCAGACACATAGCTATGTGAAACTTCACTGACAGAAGTAAAATTGTCAAAATAGACGGATAGAGCAAAACTTCACTTAAAATATTTCCCATAAACTCTTTTTCCTGTGAGAGAGGTTCAGTGAATACAGAGGCAGAACCATTTCCAATGGCTGTGGACAGTTTCTACAATATCTCTGCAAAAGCTTTTGATGGCATTCTACACTACAATACCTGAAGTTCAACACTAAAAGCAGACAAAAATAAGAAGAATAGCAAAGATAGGATTAGTAATATCTAACATTGTGGTCTAATTTGTTGCTCGATGTAAGAATCACATGGGTAAATTTACAGACTGTACTTGAAAATACAGTGAAAGACTCGGATTATTTTAGTCTCCTGATATTGGTACTGGTGAAAATTTCTGTCATTGATATCACTTTTGGTATAACATAGTATTTTCTTTCAAGGAAAAAAAAAAAAAAAAAAAAGAAAAGAGACAAACAAAACCTTAGGATATTGCCTACGAAGGGAAAAGGATTTACTTCTATACAGTGTATAGTTTTAGAAGTGTACAATATCGAAACTGTACTGGTTTATGAGTTTAAAATATTTTCAAACAATATCTAATAAGGCATCTTAGGATAGAGATTGTATGTTGTCTGGACAATGCAACTCCCAAACATTAATTTGTTGTGAAAACCACTATTGTCAAATATTTGATCCTCAGGTATGTAATATTAGTTCTGATTCACTTGAATGATCGATGTCTGATTCTGGTATTACTCACTGAAAAATAAATATTTTTAATTTTGATCTAAGTTTATGGTTAGTTAAATCCATGGAATTGGCTGGGTGGAAAGTGAAACAAGACTGTTAAGTATTATAGACTCATTTTCTATGGAATAGTCTCAAATTCCTCACAAACGCACCATAATCAGGATCACAATGTAATGAAAAAAAGGCTAGTATTGTCAAGTGAAAGCAGTTTTCAGCCTTGTCTAAATTGTCTTTATTGGACTATTTCATTCACCCTGTACCCGAAGGATTGGATTTTATCCTGGAAATTGTTACAAAACCTCATTGATGTTAGTCAAGTTACTCAAGGCATTTTTAATTGTGTAGTCTTCATTTTCTTGTTTGTTAGGCTTTAATTTGGAGTTTGATTTATTGAAGTGATGAGAAAACAAGCTCTAAGATTCTTCACAAATTCTGTGTGTACTTCAAATGAAAATTGACAGAGCTTGTATGTGAAACCCGTTGCTTAGAGCTGTAACTTTAAGCCTTTCTTTAAATCAATGCTAGCAAATCTTCCATTTTTAAAAGATACCACTTTCTAATATGTACTGGTTTTAATGGCATGTTAGTACAGTAAACTTTCTAAGCAAGAAAACCTCTAACAATTGACACTCCCCCATCTCCCCCTGCCAAAAATGAAAAAAAAAACCAGCACCCTGAAAGTGCAGTTTCTTTGGTTGGTTTTTGTTTGTTTTCTTCTTTTCCTACTGATCTGCATTAAAATGTATGTAGCCTGGAGCATGAAAGCACATTAACTCTGTGTGCTTTCTTATTTATAATCCTGACTGGAAACAGAAAAAAGTTCATTATCTTTTTCTGAGTAGTAAATGTAAGAAAGTTGCCAGAAGAATATATTGAAAGGTCTTTTCACGGGATTTTTGTTGTCTTTGAGGTTTGTGTGTTTGTTTTAATTTCATTTAAGAAAACAGACAAACAAACAAAACCCAAAAAAATAAACAACAAGAAAATCCTCAGCAGATCTAGGGAGACTTTGTGTGCTGAAACTTTTCCCTCACACATTTATATATGGAACTTACTTCACTTTATATCCCAGAATCCAGCATTTAACATATGAATACACATAACTAAGCTAAAAGGGAAGATTCTTAAGTCCAAACTTTATAATTGAAATCATGTCTAAATGATGTGCATAAAGTGGAAGAGGTTGCCTGTGACTCATCAGGAACTGAACTTTCAATAAAATATTTAGTGGTTAATAGGAAAACTGTTATATTTGCTAATCTTTTTTTTGGAAATGGATTTGACCTTTTAAGAACATGTGTTCAATTTCTGTACCTATAGTCTATCATTAGATACTTCATTTGTTTGGGTTTTTTTTTAGCTAATAATATCTGAATTTTTAATGAAAAAGTATTTATATTCTGCAGCTACAAAATGTTCACTGGATTGCTCTGGTGCAATGCTCCACAACTGTTAGAGATAATTCTGTCATTCACTATCTCTGAAACATCACAATTTTCTGAAAGCAGGCTATGCAATAAATTCCTTTATTCAGTTCTTCCATGCTGAGTGAGAAAAAATGCAACACAGGTGTTTGATCACCTGTGCTTACAATTTGGAACATTCTGCCCTGAAAATAATGTGAATGCAAGGAAAAATGGCCTGAGACTGAATTTTGATCATGACCAAGAAGAGTATCATTGCTGTTAAGCGAGTAAAGTTTTGGTTGAGTAAAACTCTTAAAAAAAAAGAACTAAATTCTGCCTTCTGCAAAACCATTGTTCTAAGCATGGGAACATAGTATTGTGGAAAACAGGTTCCACAATATACAATTCTAAAGCCAATAGGAGTCTTTCATGGTATCCAAGCTCAAAATATAAGGTACATCATTTTTTCTATGAGTTTTCTCACTGACTTTTTTTTCACCATTTAAAGGACAGACTCTGTTCAGCTTGTTTGAAAATTCAGTTTCCTGGATGGCATTTAGAGTCAGAAAGTCTAAAATCCACCTCTTTATATTTCTCTATTTTAAATTAGCTCATTTTATTCTGCTACTGCCATTAGGACATTAATACTTTGATAACAAAGAGCTATCTTCATCTATCTTGAGTTGACTAAACCAAGAGAGCAGAATTTGATCACCTAGGTCTTACTCATTATAGTGCCTTCCTCTTCCACAAGAGCTTTCCACAACAAAAGCAGAAGTTTCTTATGACTGTTAAAGCATCTGTATGTAGCAAAACGAACTTGGAGATTTAGCTTTGATTTCCACTTGAACATATGGTTTTGTGGGGTTTTGAGGTTCTTTTTAGTAGTTATTCTTCAAGGACTATTGTAGGTGGCATCAGAGGAAAGGTCAAATCTCATACACTATCATGGTGATTGTCAGAATTAGGAACAAGGGAGGTTTTGGCAGCAAATTATCCAAAGAGCTCTGAAGAATATAATTATAGTAGACATAAGCTATGATGTGGGAAGCATAGTTCAGTGAACATGCCTCGCATTACAGATCTTTTTAGGGTACCTTTATTGGAGTGGAGACAAACAGAAAGATCTTTCTCAGGTTAAATGGTTTTGTGACACTTCTATTTATTTTTCACACACGTCACTGCTAGAAGGTCATTAGAAATGACCAAAAGAATATATTTATTCAAAGTGCTATAGATACTGTATCAGAAGGCAACCAGGTTAATAATTTTTATTTGTTTTTCAGGCTTATTTACTAAATTGTTTTAGAACTTCCAATTTAAATGAAGATTTTATTATATAAGTGTGCAGGTTCTGCCTGGGATGGAGTTAATTTTCTTCATAGTAGGATGTACGTGTATGGTACTATGTTCTGTGCCGATAACACAGCAATGTTTTGGTTGTGTCTGAGCAGTGCTGCACAGCATCAAGGTCTTCTCCTTTTCACACTCTGCCTCCCCAGATAGTAGGTTGGGAGTGGGCAAGAGACTGGGAGCAGATGTAGCTAGGACAGTAGACCAACTTTGACCAAAGAGTATTCCATATACCATATGGACCATATAACAACCCTATAACGTCACACTCAGCAATAGAATGGGGTTAGTTTTCAAAGTAGCCATTGTTTGAAGACTATCTGGGCATCAGTCCACTTGTGGTAGATGGTCATTAAGTACCTTTGCATCACTTTTTTTTTTTTTTTGTTCTTTTTCCCTCGCTGATTAAACTGTCTTTATCTCAATCTATAAGGTATTTGATATAATACTTTTATTAGTTTTCCGCCTCTCTCTCCTCTCAAATAACTTTACCAAAGATTTAAAATATTATTGGCCATTATTCACCACTGAAATAGATGTAATCCCAAATTAAATGATTGCCTGTTAAAAAGGTACATTTAAATTACATGCTGCACTACTCAATTGGTGAAGTTTTTCTTTCCAAGGGAAGTAAAACAGACAGCTAGATATGTTGCAGTCTTTAATTTGGATTGCCCATCCTAAAAGGCTTCAAAGAAAAATGTACCACTGTTCTTCCCTTGCAGCATGTTTTCAGGCTGCACACTTGAAACATCATTAGTGATGTGCGTCCATTTACAGTCAAGTTTTTTGCAAAAGTTTGGGGTTTTTTTTTCTTTCTCTGAATTTGTTATATAACTATGGACCAAGACATTGCCTTTGTTTCTTTCATGTAACTTGGTGTTTATGGAGACTATAGACTGCATAATTAATTTTGAAAAAAAATCCTTAGATTCATTTTTTTTCTATTTTTACCAGAATTAAACGACATTTAAACTCTCTTTTACTGGAACTGAAAAAAGATTGTAAGCTCAATTACTTTTTCTACAATAGCATATCCTCGAGCTATACGATCAAGAATTTAAGAGATTCCTGTTGTGACACTTCAAAACATACTTGTTAGGACTTTACAGTCCAAAATTGAGGATTCCCAGTCATTTAGAGTGTTTTCATCCAAGTACAGATTATGTTGCCTGGTGTCATGCATTCAATTTCTGTTTATGGTGGTTTTTTTGAACAGTGGTACACTGTTGAGTAATACAAGATATTGGAATCCTAATTCACAAAGTAGACTGAGCTTTTTATTTCAGACCTACGAAATGTGAGTCAATGCCATGCAGTGGAGAAAGATTAAAGGTTGGGTGTGTCATACATGCAAAGTCATGTCAAAATGATAATCCTGCATAATTTATGAGAAAAAAGTGCAAGACAGGTTTTTGTGTGAATGCATAAACAAGCAGTTAGTTCAATCTATCAAAACAATTGTATTCCCATTCATCAGAGGTGACACAATGAACAGACACCCAGCTCTACTCTGCAGCATAGCTCTAGTGATCATGACTTTAAATACCTACATCTTTCATTGATGTGGCAGTGCTGGCAGAAACATCTTATGTAAATGCAGTTAATGCAAAGAGGTTGTATAAAAGGTGATTTGGGGGACACGACACAAGTGACTTCAAAACCCAAAACTTGTTAATGGAACAAGTTAAGCTACAGGATAGGCAAAGTCTCAGAATCAACAGTCATGTTTAAAAAAATGAAACAATCACAAAGGAAAAAGTAACTTAGATGAACAAAGGCTACAAGTTCATCTTTTTTCTGTTTTGTTTGAAGGCAACATTGTAGGAGAACCCTCACATCTTGAAATCATCCTTTTTTATCCTTGGCTGGTAAGCCCTTGCCAACACAAGAATAATTATGAAATCTGATTTCACACCTCAGGTTGTCAATAAATAGAATCTCTTATGTAGTCAGTATAACAACAGCAGCATTTCTATTTAGCTAGTGGCTATTCCAGCCTTAGTAGACCAGCAGAGAAATATTTGGCTCCCATTGTTACGGATTGATTAAAACCCATCATTCTCCTTTCCCCTGCACTGCTTGGGGAAGGGGGAGGAGGCAGAAAAGTTGGGAATGAAGAAATGAAGTTGGGACTACTGGGATGAAAGCTAGGTGGGGGAAAGGTGTTGGAGTCTTTGCCTTTCGTTCTCACCATTCTAGTCTGGTTTTAATTGATAATAAATTAAATTTATTTTCCCCAAGAAGAGCTTGTTTTGCCTGTGATGGTGATTAGCAAGTGATTTCTCTGTCTTTATCTTGACTCATTTTCTTTTCCACCTTATTTTCTTCCCCTGTGTTGTTGAGGTAGGGAGTGAGAGAACAGATGGGTGGTTGTCTGGAAGTTCAAGCCACCACCAATACTTTTAGATACTGCAGAGCAGGTACCGTCTGTAATATTTATACTGTCCTGTTGGGCAATACGTGACTCCCTGTCTGCCTGCACATCTACCTGTCTTTCCAAAGTAAATGCAATGATGTGGAGGATGTGTACCTATAATTCCTTCCAGATGTGCAGATTAAAATAGTAAATTGCAAACACAGGAGGCCACCCTCAGGGCACCTGGTGTGGCTATACTCTGCGAAGTGGAAGTAGCCACTGAGATCCATCATTACTCTTTTGATGTTCTTATTCACCTAAACTAGGGAATATATGTTTCTCTTTCACTATTGTGATGTTTAATCTCAAAAAGGTGAAAACCATAAAACTCTTTCTCATAACAGCAGTGCTAAAAGGAATAACTGCAAGAATTAAACCTTTTCTACAGGAAGAAGACTTTGTTCACTGTCTCTGCTAGTAAGAATTTTGAAGCATAAAATGAAATTATAAGGAGGCAGGTTCAGAAAAAAACAAAGAAAGGTGATCCATCACATAAAGTGTGAGGCAGTGAAACAGCTTGAGGTATTACCATAGGCTTACCGTCCTGTATTATACCATAGGATACTGTGAATGCAAGTTTGCATATATTCAGATATCTACTGGATATATTAACAAAACAAAACTCTCTCGGGGACTATTAAATGCAGGCATATAACATCTGACTTGTAAAATGTCTGAACTGCAACCTATTAGAGATTGGAAAAGCCTTCTGGGAAAGAATCCAGCATGTTTTTTCATTATTCCATAGTTACCTTGGTATTTTTCCAAGGCCACCGCCAGAGAATGGATGAGCTTACTCAATTATGCAGATCTTTGGTCGGACCTAATTTAGCTACTCTTACGTTTCTCCCCTTATATCACAAAAGGCTCTCCATGTATCACCTTCATGTAAATTTTTTGCACAGCAATAAAATATTAAAATAGACATTGCTACACAAATGAACATAAAGAGACATGAGTTCAGAAATAGGAAGGCATTGGCGTTGTTTTTTATAAACATGCTAGTGCAATTCAGTAAGCTTTTTTAAAAGTGGAGTAAGATTAAACTAAAAGTCACAAAGTCTTCTGAGAAATACTTTAGCTACTAAGAGGAAGAGGTTTATGTTCTTTCTTTCTCTGCTTCATACTCTTTCTTGATGTGCACCAGTATAATTTAAATATTCCATATAAAGTTGACAATTTTCAAAAGGAAAAGAGATTCCTCCCAAGAACACCAAGTATTTGGTGATTTGGAGATGATTCTTCAGTAATTTACCCCAATGTCCATCAAGATCTGCTTGTTGCAGAAGTGTGTGTGTGCTGTGCTGTGTGCTGTGTATGTGTAGAAGAGGAAGTAAAACCTCAACTAATAAATTATTCTCTGCTTTCTTATTTTAGTAGTTTTTGCCTGTTTTCTGTCACCTCAGTTAATGCTTTCACCTCTACAAAAATCATCTGATTATTCTTGACTATAATTGTTAAAAGATGGTGTCTCAATGAGGCTGATTATATATTACATTCAGATGTAGTGACATTGCTTTCTCTAATGTATCAACGATTGTAATTGACAGATTACAATTTTGCTATTTCTAGCACTTTTTTGAGGCAGCTGAGAGACACTGTTAATGACTATTATTGAAGAAAGGTTGGGGAGGATGTGACTTATTTCCTCCCTGCTAATGATTTGATATTCATGTACGCATAAGAACTTGTACAATAGATTATAAGAATAATCTCATATTGTTATCTATTTTTTATTGTTGTTTTGTTCCGTGTGGGTTGGGTTGTTCATTGTTTTTTTGTTTGGTTTTTTTTTTTTTTCTCCCTACATTTCCAGGAAAACACTTTTGATTGCTTGCTTAAGCATATTCTGAATAATTACTTTTCATTTGTATGCTCTTGCAATTTTGTATTTGTATCCTGGTGACAAATAATTTCCTTTTAGCTACAGTTACAAAACAATTTTCTTTAAATACTCATTTCATTAACCATCAAAAACTACATTTTAATCTATTAATTTTTCAATCATCTCAGTTATCAGAAAATGGATGTTTGACTCCAACTCTTACTTCTTATATAGTTAAACCATAAACATAACACAGCAGTTTTGTGCCATTTGCACGTTGACTTCAAAAGGGAATAATGAAGAAAGCAAAGATGAGATTGAGAGTACTATCTGCACACATAAGTTGGAGTAGACTTGTGACTTCTAAACTGCTGACGAAGATTGAGACAGGAGTTGGATATTCAATGAATCTGTGTTTGATGTTTAAAGAAGTTTCAAAAATACAAAGAAAGTTTAGAGTGGAATATGTAATTCTGTCATTTGTAATTAAATAAAATTATTTATTCTACCTTCTTTCTTTATTATTATTATTATTTAGAACAAATGGATTTTTTTTTCCTGCTATTCAGTTGCTTATCCATTGTTTCATAATGGCACCACATGTCCTGTTTCTTTAGGTGTTTCAAGGAAACTCCAACATCTGTTTAACCTGTTGAGACTGCTAGAAACTGCACAGGTAATACAGATGCCCAGTCTGGAATGGCTGGTGAACAATATGGTGCCATCATGAACAGAATTAGTGACCAGACCTCTCACTTGAAATACGTTCATGCATCTGGAACAAAGACTCAGACAGAACAGCCTGCCAAGTGACCATGACTGTTATTATGTGAGTTTAGTGGTTTTTTTTTTTAAATCTGGATATTTCTTCTTCCTAAGAGAAACAAGTAAAACAAATAAAATAAATAAAAAGAGAAAGATGACTCAGGTGTTACTTTAAAAGCTTACAACTTTGACTTCCTTTCAGGTCATATGGTATTTGTACCCTTCTGTGACTGCTCACTTTTCCTTAAAATTGGGGCTGTTCTATGCAAACTATGACTGCCTTTTACTCTGGGTGTAAGGCTGTGACCAGTGCCCTGGCAATTTCTAACAACACAGTGTTTGCACAGACTGAATCTACAGGCTGAGGATCTTTTCAAATGTCACCGGAAGTCATTTGTCATTTATACTCAGAACCAGAACTTCCTCTCATTGCACTCAACTTCAGTGTGAGCAAAACTGTTATTTCAGATCAGTGTCGGGTCAAAATCACTCTACAAGGGATGGAGTTCATCTTCTTTAACGTTAGAGTTGAAATAGTCCTATAAATACCTAGTTAATATTCTCCAAGACAAATTTTAAAATGACTGATTAATACCATTGTTCTAATATGTGGGATCATGAAAGCTATTCCCTGAATTATTAAAGAAGCTTTGCTCTGAATTGAAATCTAATCTGGCAGTATACTTCACCTGCTTGAGTAGTGATCCATTTGCCATACTCTCTTGTTTTCAGTTTGGGTACATTTATGCAAAGGAGACAATAACAGAAAGTGACTGATCTCTCTCTACAAAGATAATGCTGAATTTCACCTCAAAATGATAATGGGTCTCTGAATTCTCTCAAGCCTCTTAAATGGTAGTAAATCAGAAATTATTGTTACTCTTTGAAAGAGAGAGAATCATCTATAAGAGTTTAAAGCTTTACTGTCTATACTGTTTTTATATGTTGATGATTTTTTGAAAAAATAACAGTATAACTGAAATGAATAATCTTCATGAACCATAAAGTGTCAGTATTACATGCCATATATTTTTTATTATTATTATTGAATATCTACAAAAAAATGTATACTTATGGAAACAATCCATGCCTTTCCTCAAGGTAATATGTATATAATAAACCATCTGAAAAGCTTAAAAGAAATCTGCTTTAGATGGTATACACAGAAACATTAGCATCTCCTAAATTTCAGATTTGTTTCTGAGGAATTAGCACTCCTAATCTTTAAAAGGTCCATTGCAGGCTGCCAAAATCTCCCAGTATGCTGTGTTACATTGTAGCGATCACATCCTGGTCTGAGTTCTCCAGATCCTGGCACCCAAAAAAGACATACACACACACAGAGCGCCCCCCACCC
>VXBH01006074.1:350760-383740 GCA_013400035.1 Rynchops niger
TGTGCAACCTGCTCTAGGTGACCCTGCTCTGGCAGGGGGGTTGGACTAGATGATCTCCAGAGGTCCCTTCCAACCCTATGATTCTATAATTCTATGATTATTTGGTGACTTTTCCTCTAAGCATGTTTTACTTACTAGTGACATTGTGCCTTTCGTAGCTTTCCACAGTACGCCTTCTTTGGAGGGAGCTGAATTTGCAGAACAGTACTATGGTGGATTGATCCTGTCTGGCAGCCAACACTCATCCCACTGCTTACTCATTCCCCTCACCTCAGCTGGAAAGGAGAGAAACTAGAAAGACCAGGGATGAGAAAGCTTGTCGGTCAAGATAAACACAGGGAGATCACTTACCAGTTACTGTGGTGGGCAAAACAGACTTGACTTGGAGAAAAATAACTTCATTTATTGCCAATTAATATTCAGAGAAATTACATATATGTTAATGGTTTCAGTTACCCTAGTGGTGGCTAACATCTCTAGAACTAGATGTGGCAATCTCCATAATTAAAGCAATACATTAATGCTGCCTGTACTGAGAAACTAGGGTCTTAAACTGAGATTTGTTACTCACCTATACCTTTTTCATATTGAGTACAGAAGGTGACTGGTGATTTTGGCTAACCTCTGTCTAGGACAGTCTCTACAATTTAGAGTACTTCCATAAATACACTTCAAAATATGAGGCATTCTAAACCACTGATAACCTTCTAAAATTTAGATCAGAAGAATATCCTTAAATATTATGAAAATACAAGAAAACTATTTCTGTATGCCTTGATTATTCATGGAGGGAAGTAGCTGAGTCTGCTTCCCTCGAAAGAAATGACCCACATAGGTGGTAAGAGAAATTTTTAGTTCTTTTTGTCCTGTCTTTAACCTTTTGAGATTCTATTACAATGTATATATGTTCATTTTCCTGGTAACTCTTAATAGCTTTTTCAAAATGAAAATATGTGGCATTACTTTAAATTCATAAACTATTATTGTAGTGACATTTTATCTTCTTCTGGTTTTATGTAGCAGTCCTATATTCCTTCTATTCTTTATTTTCTCATGTAGTTCCTGGCATGTATCTGCTCTATCCTTCTTTCGCTTCCAGAATCATAACTGGAGCTTAAGTAAGTATATTATGGTAATTTCAGCTGTTCTTCTACCAGAGGAGTTATTTAGTCAGTGAAACTATTTTCAGCATGATAAATGAAGTACATTATAGTAAAATCCCTTTTTACAATATACATTGTCAGAACTGTCTTTTATCTATATTATTCTAATAAATAATTAATTACAGTCTTCCTGAAATAAATTGACATAGTACATACTCTTCTTGTGCTTAATTTCAATTGACTGACAATAACATTTAAATGTAAGAATTTTAATTATTTTTAAACGTTTAGCCATTGTAGTAATCATAACACTTAGAGTAATTTTGCACTCCAGTATAAAGAAATGTCTAAGATCCAAAAGGAAAAAAAAAAAAAAATAATGGATGACCCTGCAAACTGGCTCATTCATATTTCTCCTGGTTGGTACTCAAGGAAAATAAGAGCCCTTGTTGTAACTCGTTCTAATTAGAAGTTTTTAATTGGTTTTCACCTAAATAGATGTATTGAGTCTATTCACTTGGGTCATTAGCCTTGTAGGTTTAAGGCAATAACTTCAATACTCTCCAGCCAGTATCACCCACAGTGTCTTTCACTTCTAAGTAGATTCGATAAGTAGAGGCAAAGTGAAATTTTAGCTGAATTCCCTTTTTTTTTATTTTTCTTTATATAATTCTAGGGAGATCACAATTACGTTATTTTGCAAGGTAAATTACCTTCTCTGGAATATTACAAATGTCAGTGTTGAGGATGCAGGTTGACGGCAACTAGGAAAGCTAAAGAACAAGACTTAGAGTAAGATGCATTTTGACTGCTGGAGAGTAGGGCCTAATGTTTGGGGGCTTGTGAAAATTATTTAATCAAGCTTGTTGTACCTGAGCACTGGTCCACAGCATCGCCTCACTGACTGAACTTAAAATATTTCTTCACTCCTGTGATGGGGCCATTGCTAGATCTAACCTGCATCAAGGCAGATATTTGTGAAAAGATGGGGAAAAAGTTGATATTAATCATTGCATTAAGTAGTAAAGAAAATGGATTTAAAATCTTACTGCTGATTAATTTCTGCAGTGCCTAAGGTCAATAGAAACTTTGAATGTTATTCCTTTTAGGTCTAATTCTTCTTATTTTTTTTAAGTTACCTGCAGCATACTGAGAACTACTTCATTTAACATAAGGATTTTCTCATGCATTTCACCTACCCCAGATTGTGCAAATTAACCGTTAAACTCTTTCAGTATCTACAGGGTTTCTTTAAAGGGAGGCAAACTAATAAAAGCCATACCTATGAAACACATTTCCCTCATTGTGTCTTTTCTAAAGAAAGCAACAGAACCAATAAACTATATTACAGCATCTAGCTAGGACTTTTAATCAGTGTATGCTTGCAATGTACCTAAATACTTCTTCTCAAATTCATTTTAACGATTTTTTAAATGCAGTGACACCAGAGATAAATCTGACCTTCCAGGTTTAATTCCTACCATATTGAATCACAGAATCATGTAGTTTAGAAAGAAAACCCAGCATTCATCTAGTTTTACCTCTAGCACAAAGCACATCCAGTTAGAAGAGGTTGCTCAGAGCATGTCCAGTCGAGTTCTGAAAATCTCCAAGGGTGGGAATTCACAACCACTCCAGGAAACCTATTCACGTGTGTGACCACTATCACAGTAATTTTTTTTTTTTTTCCCCCAATCCAGATTTTCTCATGGTCTAAGCCTAGTTTCGAGTTTTTTCCTGTACTCCAGCCCTCTGACCACCTTGGTGGTCCACCACTGAACGTGCTCCAGTATGATTGCGTCTTTCCTGTATTGGTGAGGCCAAAAGTGAGCACAGCACTCAGCATCCAGTTTCACAAGAGATGAACACTCTTTCTAAACTAGACCATTATGTGATTGGCTGCAAGGGCATCCTGTTGATTCATATTCAACACGTTCAGAACAATCTTCAGACCTTTTTCTGCAAAGCCGCTTTCTAGTTATTCATCCCCAGGCCTATACTGTTTCAAAGAATTAGTCCATACCAGATTAAGGCACTGTACATATATACCGTTGTTGAATTTTGGTCTTCATCATCAGAATACATCTCAGGAAATGTCTTCTATATATTATTTATATAGAATGCTATATTCTTCCTAGAAATGGAATTCTGAACTACATTTTATGGTTTTTTTCCTACCATTTTATCTTACGTTTCTTTAAAACAATCAAGCTGAAGTGTGGAAGGAAGAATTTTAAACAGATCACATCGCAAATAATAATTAGTTATGATATGACTGAAAGATATTCCTGTTTCAAAGTCAAGTATATGGCAACAATTTGTCCACAATGATCATATGAACCAAAAATGCTGACTGAGAAATTTTACTTGTAGAAATGGAATAATGTCCATTCTTACTTTCAAATTATTTTTCTCTGTGAACTAAGACAGGAGAAATGATCATTAGATGCACTGTCAGAAAGATATCTTTAGAATAAATTAACTGGTAGACCTTGTTGACACGTTACACGACGTATTTGATCTATGTCAACACAATTTTCTTGGGCTTTGGATATTTTAATTAAGCATAAGATGTTCATATTATGTGTGACCTTTTGGGTGTTTATCCAAGATGAGAATTATTCTGTGGTGTCAATAAGCTATTTAAAGAGCATCATGAAGATTACAAACATAACAAAACAGTATTGTTTTTGCTAATGTAATATAGTGGCAATTTCTCTTCAATTAAAATGTCTGACCACACTAATGCATCTTCCTGTCTGCTACGCTCAAAAGGACAGAATTATTCCTGGATATTCTCCTTCTTTCTTTCTTCCTTATTCTTTCAATGTCCTCCCTTTTTCATGATATTATATGAAAATTCTTTTATCAGCTGTATGTTTTTTTAGCTAAGTCGAATCTTTGAGACTAACAGTATTTCCTTTGCTTCTCAAAAACAAAGCCCTGATTAGCTCTCAGACACCATCCATCAGTGTCTTCAAATAGAATTTTTTTTACACCAAATCCAGGAAAAAAAATCCTAGGTGCTGGGCTTTTACTTCCTAATGTTAGCTAAGATTTCATCTCTTTAAAGTACTTTCTGCAGAGACAGGGGTCTTGAACAAGAATCCAGTACCTTTTCAGGTCTCTCTAGCCTCACTTCTATTTCTTTTTTAGGGAACATAATCATTTTTCACAAAATCCAGTGATCTTTTTCCCCTCACCAAGCTTTTTGATCCTGCCCTGTGGTATCTCCCTCCCGTCTTGATCTATTTTTAAACCCATCTATTCAAAAACTTGTGCTTAGATGTCTGGATAAATCTTAGACAAATATTATATCAGGGACACTGGCTTCTGCATTATTTTATTTAACTCTATTGATCCTTTTCAAGAAAACTGACAGCTCATTTAGCATATATTCCAGTTATGATTCACTTTTGGCATATTATCTGACTCCAGTCAAACTTCCATTGACATCAAACGCAGCTGTATGCATGGATTGAAAACAGACAGCAGTCTTTTTTTTTGGGATAGATTAACAATCCAAACTTCATGGTGAAGTTAGTTCCTCTTCTAATACCAGCTATAGTGGACTTAAGCAATTTCGTTCAAATTTTGCAAGAAGTGCTGATAACTAGGCCTGGTCATTTAGGTCAGATGAGTGCATCCATTAATTTACCAGCAGCTGAGCTATGTAAGTACTCTTACAGAATTATTAGTAAGTTACAGAACTATGAATAAGAGAGTGCCTTAAAAAATATTTTCAGGTCTAGAATGTATACAAAATAAGTAAAAGTTGGTAACTGAAATACAAGCACACCTTCACAGAATCCAAAATGGCAAGTAGTCTATTGCCTGTTATTGACTGAGCATCCTTAAGATACTTACATCTTTAATACGCTCTTATAATGTGCAGCAGCCCTCTACAACAATAAGAAAGGTTAAGAGCTGTTCTATCTATACAGAATACCAAGAAAATTAAGTGAAAAGAAGAAAAATACATAAAATATGTTATAATATGCTCTGTGAACAGGCATTTATCTTCAGAAAGAATAAAAAAATGAGTAAAATAAGCATAAAATAAATACATAGCTTTCTCAAGGCTAGGTTCTACTACTTACATTTTATATCATTTGTGTTACATTGTTAAGCAACATGAAAGTATTTCAGACTATCAACTCCCTGATGGGATAGAGTAAGGAAGATGGAGCCAGACTCCTCTCAGTGGTGTTCAGTGGCAGGACAAGAGGCAATGGGGACAAACTGAAACACAGAAATTCCACTTAAACACCAAAGAACTTTTTCTGTAAGGATGGTCAAACATTGGCACAGGTTTCCCAGAGAGGATGTGGGGTCTCCATCTATGGACATATTCAAAACCCAACTGGACTCAACGCTCAGCAGCTGACCCTCCTTTGAGCAGGGGATTTGAATTAAATGGGACCTCTCCATAATTCCTTCCTACTGCAACCATTCTGTGATTCTATGATACCTCATTAAGAAAAAAAGGGAATTAAAGCATAGAGCTATTACCTCACCTCAAAATATAACTCAATTCTAAATTCAAGGCAATGAATCCATAGCTGTATCCATGACTGAATGTGGAGGTGCATGGTATTTTGATAGTTGATAGTTCCAAGGAGGTCTTCAAATAGATATTTGAAATTAAGCAAGCAGTTATACAATGTATCTCATCTTTGTTCAGGACATTCAGCCTGTTGTGTTTTGACATATAAATTATGTATTTCATACATAATCTCCTTGAGAGCTTACTATGTTTCACTCATGTTTTCTGTAAGCCTTTAAGGAAGATATTCACTGAAGTTCTGTTGGAAGTTGCTTAGTATCATGTTTTCTGGTAAGTTGTTTTAGCACAAAAAGCAGAACAAGCTACGCATTTGACTACATGAATCAGACCCAATGTTTACATTCTTCATCATTATAATGCTTTAGCCCTTCCATTAGCAATTTCCCTTGCTGGGAAGGTGCATTTTGCAGCACCGTTCCAGTCAGCCTGCAAGTATGTGTCTCATGCTTTCCAGATGTGTTGCTCATACTTTGCAGTAAACTGAATAAGCGAAGTAAAAAATCTGCACACTATAACAGCTCTTCCTCCACCCCAACTCTAAAGACAAAAGAGAGAGAAATAGACTGGGCCGTCACCTGGTTCTGTAAGAGCAACAGTAACTCTATCTGTAAAATGTAATTAGGCAACTAATCTCATTTGCAGATAATTATGACATTGGAGTAACAGGATTCTTCCTTTCATGGAAAGAATGCTTGAATTCTTTATGATCACTGATAGATGAATTTTGACATATAAAAAATAAGTCATGTACGACTACTTCTGTAAAAGTAAAAAGTTTAATGTGGTATTCATACTACTGAAACACCTTTCAAATCTTAACAGTATAAAAGAGTTTGGAATGTAAGAGAGTGCAGAAAAGAATATAAATCAGTGGTTGATTTATCTGTCATTTAACAAAAAACTCATTAATTACTCATTTTAAAAATACAATAATGCATGTATAATACCTATATGTATAGTATGTATAATACAATAAAACAAATGTATGTTATCCTAAGAAGAATAAACAATTTTACTATGTTTCACTGATAACCTACATAAAGTATGGAATATTAATATGGCTTTATTCTCAACTTTGCATAAAAGTATGAACTTCTTGGAACTCAAGGTATTTAGAAAAAAGGAAAAAAATATTTTACCACTAACTGTCTAGATATGAAGACCCACTGGAAAATCAGGAATTGGTACTCATTTGGTCAGTAGATAAGTACCAGTTCACATAGTGGGTAATTTGGTAATTCTGTATTACAAAACCAAGGCTAGACTGTTTTTATCTTTATCATTGCATTAAAAGGATTGAGCACCTTCCTCTCTTTTTCCTTCCCTGGGATTTCTTCTACCAAACTGAAACATTCTAGTGTAAAAGAGCAGACAATAAACTGCAATACGCCGAGAGGGTGAAAGTGATAATAAACATGTGTGCAAGCATACTTGAATATAATGTTTCCACTTCTGTTCACTAGTAGTCTGGGAGGAAAATAAAAAAAAAAAAAANTGACAGAATAACCCTTTGCTGAACCGAGCCTCTAGAGTTCAGAAGGAAAATGCACATGATATAAAATAGTCATGCTGATGACACTAGAATTATCTATAACAATTTAGGTTACAGTGCTATCTTCCTGAGGCAACAGGCTGTTTGTTCCACCTCTTGTCAAAAATCAGGATTCATTTGTACATTCATGATTACTGACACATATTAAGGTTTCATTTTAGTCTTTGTACTTAAATTGCATTTTGCCTAGGGCAGTCATTTAAGATAGAGTTCATTAAAGTATGCTATTCCATTTTAGCTTTTGTGTAGAGAGCAAAAAGAAAAAAAAACACAAAAGCAATGCTGAGAAATGAAAGACTGATACGTAATTTATTTTGACAACCATACTGTTATAGCAGCAAGGTATTTTAACAGGACTGACAAATTATTATTTTCCATTTGTATTACAACAAAGAAAAAATCTGAAAATATTTTGTTCTATCATATATCAAAAAAGTAGTAAAACACTTGGGCATATATTTTTCTGAAATTTTTTCAGTTCCATTGGACCATCTCTCTATTCACGTTATTTTTAAATATGAAGTTAAAATTTTTTAGTCTTAAAAGCTTAAGAGGGTTAAAGTTAATTATATATTTTTGAAATCATAACATTTCTTAAATCTTAAATGATCTATAAACCTCTAAGGTCCTTGGACTATTTCTTTCAAATCCCAAAAAGGTGATGTAGAAAAGCAAGTAACAGCAGTATGTATTCTGTACCCATGCTGGGCTGTAGCATTGATTTTCAGACACCGACTGTCTCTTCTGCACTGTCAGTTACAGAATGCACAGTGGAGTAGTACTATCGGTAAAATGATTAAATTCTGTAAAATCCAACAGGACTTTTTGTTTTTAATGAATTTCACTTTTTCCCGGCAATTTGGCACCATTATTCACATCCCTTCAGCACCAATTCTTGCTTACTAGGTTAATCATTACAAAGGGGAGAAAAGCATTGTTATAATTACATTTGCTACTCCCTTTCCTACTTACCGAGGATCTTGTTTGCTCTCTGTTCACCCATGGGTCAATGGCTTTAGACAGGAAACATGAAGTCTCAGTTCAAACTTATTATGTGACAAAATTGTTCACTTGAATGAACAGACAGAGTCTCAAAATGAGCCCAACACAAGCAGTTGGTAAAAAGTGACAATGTAGCCTTTCCATCTGGCTGGAAGCAAAAAGTGAACCTTGTAACAGCATTTATACCTGACTGATCCAGGTGGACTTCCATTGTACTACATTAGGTAATAGCTAAAATTTTTAAATATATACATAAATAAAAGTCTTAACTAGTGAATTTAAAACCACTCAGCCCATGTTGTTTCCTCCAAGTATAGCACCATCATTTCAAAGATAATTCAAAGATACTTCAAGCATGAAATGAGGGAACTGACATCAAGAAATAAAATTTTCCATTCAACTGCCACTGTGAATAATAAAGTGATTGAATATCTTTTGATGTAAGCCACCAAATTGCAAGACTGAAAACCTTTACATAGTCATAGAGGTACTATTTCTATCTACAGCAAAAGACAGGATTGTCAGAAGTACCAAGTAGCAGCTGAGCAAGTTTATTGAAGTCCTTACTCAAATACTGCCCTAGTGCACCGAAATCAAAGAATCAGCCCACAGATCTAATCAGGAGCTTTATAACTTCTATATGCTGTCGGAAGATGCTTCTCTCGCCAAAATGTTTATTATTTAGCAACTCCAAAATACATATAAAAGACACTCTGCATATCTGATGATTTTCTATAGGTAAAGGATAAATACTTGAGAAAGTGTATTGAGGTACATTCAGGTAGCACATGCTTAGTGACAAGAAGCTTTATACATGCTTATGAAACAACCATTATCATACAACTTGAGAAACAGTCATTAGGAAGTACTGACAGCTAAGCAAGTGGCAACGAACATGAGATGTTGGACACCTCTCTGTAAACTCATTCTCTCTTTCAAAGCACTGCTGATGACTTGTCTGGTAAGTTCAGCAAAGTTAGATTCCCACCCCCCATCTTTTATCTCTTTGAAAGAGTGTCACCTTGAAATCACAACCTGTCTTTGCTGAATTCTTAATTGAATAATTTATCATGGCATCACAACAATTTAAAACCCTAAGAAATATGGGATAATGGTCAATACTTAGAGGGGGGGAAGGGCTGTAGGGGAAAACCTCTATTGAGAAGCTTTAACTGCAAATCTGTTTCATCAGAGAAAATAATTTTGACTAAAATTGAATTGACATGTAATGGAGACACAAAATAGAAAACACACACTTTTTAGTTCTCTCCTTACTCATTATGAGAAGATGAATATAGAAGCACTATGTTCACATCTCATTGCCAGAAGATGATAACTTTGATTATAACGGTGAAAAAAGCAGAGAAGTTTTCTGAATAATCCAGCAAAGATTGGCTGAAATACAAATTCTAGCTAGTATCTTGTTTGATTCCATTAAGAGGAAAGAAAGCATAGCATGAACTAGAAAAAAAAATACCTCCACAGTCTGAATAGCTGTAAGCTAACTGTGAACTATATAAATACTGCTCTTCAAGGAGTTCTGTTGTGGGTTGGGCCTGGTTGGACAATGACAAGAAACAGATGCTCTCTCCCACCTCTCACTCTAAGGGAGAAGGGAAATAAAGAGATTTGTGAGTTTAAGTAAAGCTAAACTACTACTACTACTACATTAATAATAAAACAAAAAGGAAATAATGAAATAGATACAATATAAATAAGTGTATACAAAACCAGATCAAGTTCCTAGGAAGATGTCACTGGCAGGCACTGGACTCAGTGACAAATGGAACTGGAACACACTGACCAGGATCAAAAGGCAGATGAGCTGATGGGGTCCTCCTGAGACATCAGTCATTGAGGAAACAGTCCATTGACAAAGAGCCCACTGGAGAAGACCAAAAGAAGACAAGCCCCTTACAAAAGAGCCCCCAGAGAGGAGCCAGCCCGACCCCTCTGCTCCCTCAGCTCTCACACGGAGCAGGGCAGATGGGACGGAACACCCCATTGGTCAGTTTGGGTCACCTGACCTGCCCACAGGTGTAACCCTCCCGCAGGGTAAACACCGAAGTCAGCTGACCCTGGTTGCCGTGGCAACAAGCGTGAGCAAGGGCCTCTCCCTGAGCAGGCCGCTGGCTCTGCTTCATACCAAAGTAGGACAAAATCTCTAGTATTAATGAAGGAAAATTGTTCATGTTTAGTTCAAAAACCACAATGTAACCCATCGAAATGGAAACAAAGGACAAAATTGCAAATAAATAAAACATAAAAAAATATTTTTCTTATCAGTTAGTACTCACAGCTATCTCTATGTTGTCAGATTAATAATGGACGCTGTATTACAAAAAATTAGGGGTTGGGAAATTTAAATACATTGAAAAGGTTTCTTCTAGGGAGTACTCAACAAGGTCTCTAAAGCATCACAATTTCTGTCAAAACTTATAAACATCTGCTTCTACAGTCATCTTAGGCTGTCGTGAAAAGCCTAACACCAACCACTGCAGTGGAACACCCACATTTGGTGTTCTTCTACAGTCCTCAGTCTTTGCCCTTAGGCACATCACCATTTCCTCACTGTGCTAGTCCATGCAATTAATCTGTTGGTTTGTTTGACTAGTCTTTAGAAGTTCAGTGTCCCCAGGTAGCTTCAGTTCTTCTAGAGTATTAATGTCAAATGTTTCGTGTGTGTCAATCAGAAGGCCAATTGACTCTGCTTCAGTCTGTGGGACATTTTGAGAATCACTGCAACACTAATTATGCTTCATCATGGTAGATTTAGCAAGAGGAATACGGGGGACTTCTTCCCCTGCTCTTCTCCCCTAAGCGGCCTTTGATTCTCAGCAAGGGTCCCTCATAGCTTAAGAGGAGTTTGCTCCAAAACCACTTTTTGTTAAATTTGTTGAAATTGGTGTATTGAAAAGTGTATTTTGACAATTTTCAACTTTTTGGATATGTGTCTTGAGACACTCTGTCCATTAAAAAAAAATAATCTGATTTTATTACTTTAATAAAAATTCATTCTTTATTCCACACACACAGAGCCAAAATGACAAATTCTCAGAAAGGAAAATAATTATGAAAGTTAATTTTTCCCCCAGAAAAAAAAAAAAAAAAAAGAAGTCCAGTATTTTCTCTGCCAGTCCTACCTTATTTATTTAGGTACTTATACCTGGGCCCCATAATGAACAGAGGTTGTGGTTTAACCCCAGTAGGCAGCCAAGCACCACACAGCTGCTTGCTTACTCCCCCTCAGTGGGATGGCGGAGAAAATTGGAAGCATAGAAGTGAGAAAATTTGTGGGTTGAGATAAAGACAGTTTAATAGGTAAAGCAAAAGCTGCGTAAGCAAAGCAAAATAAGTTCATTCATTCAGTACTTCCCATTGTCAGGCAGATGTTCATCTCCAGAAAAGCAGGGCTTCATCACATGCAGCAGTTACTTAGGAAGACAAATGCCATAACATGCTTAGGAACATGGTTTAGTGGTGGACTTGTCAGTGTTAAGTTAATGGTTGTACTCCATGATCTTAAGGGTCTTTTCCAACTAAACGATTCTATGATTCTACAACTCTGAATGTGATCCCCTTTCTCCTTCTTCTCCCAGCTTTTATTGAGCACAGTGTCACATGGTATAGGATATCCCTTTGGTCAATTGGAGTCAACTGTCCCAGCTGTGTCCCCTCCCAACTTCTTGTGCATGTTCAGACTACTCATTGGCGGGGCAGTGTGAGAAGCAGAAAAGGCCTTGACTCTGTGTAAGCACTGCTCAGCAATAACGAAAAGATTGCATCATCAACACTATTTTCAACACAAATCCAAAAAATAGCCCCATAAAAGCTACTATGAAGAAACTTAACTCTATCACAGACAGATTTATTAATAAGGCTGAAATCAAATATGTCATATGTATGTACAATATATCTCAGGGTTTTTTACTAAATATATTTTAGTCAGCTAACGTTCCACGTAAGTAAATTCCAATACTTGTTTGAAAACAAACTGAGAAGCACTGGTCTGAATCTATTCTATCAATTATAAGAAAAGTTAAATATAGACTCATGAAAAACCCTTATTCCAAACACAAGACATGCTATCTCACAGGATCTTGCATAAAACATTCCTGATAATGATCAGTATTTCAACATTAATCTGTTTTTTCACTTTTGTGGAACTAAGAATAAAAATTTAATACCCCCCCAAATTAAAGAAAATATTTTTTCTATAAAGATAAAATCCCTCAAGCTGGCAGTGCTTGAAGATTCAGAAAAAGAACAAATCCAAACTGACAGAGTTAATGTAAAGAAAGGAGGCTAATGTGGGCAATGCAATTTCTTTTTTGCTGACTTGTACAGAAGCAAACGTCAGTCTGTAAGGAAGCATTATGACAGAAAATAACAGGGGATGAGGAAAAAGTAGGGGACAAATGCTGGGCTAGAAATCTTCCTGCAGCATTACCAAAAGTTTCAAAGCTGCTTACTGACTTCTTTTGCTAGGATAAGCATGAATCAGCTTAATAGCTCAATTGACAGTGTTATTGAACATGGAAATTATAAAGTAGTATTTATTAGCACTGTGAAGAACCCTGAGGTAAATGAGAAATTAATATATATAAATGCTGCAAAAAGAAGCAAATTCATTTGCATAAGTATGCTGGATTGGTGAGTAAGGAATATAAGTAAAAATGTATTGAAAACAACTAATCTCCAAAGCCAAAATTAACTTAATTTTAACAGATTTTTAATCTATATAATCAGAAATTTAAATTTTTAAAATAACTATCAATAGAAATTGGCCACACTTTGAAGTATGAATTAGGTGCGTATGTTCCTGAAAGTCGCTCCTTGTATGCTTTTTAATGATGTTTTGCAAGACTGTGGAGGTGACACATCAAGGAATATATTCCCAGTAGAATAGTTTCTTTTCATGACTTAGAGGAGATAGTTAAGGACATCTGTTTGCAGTTCTTCCAAGTAGCAGAAAACACTAGGGTTTTGCATCCCTTGCTTTCTTGGATTCAGCTCCTGAGTCCCATCTACACTTTAAGATGTACACCATTAGTAAGCAACAGACAGCAAAGTGGCTATATTGTACTATATAGATACAGTAACCATCCAGATCAGCTACTGAAATAACATGAGAATCAGGTTAGCTTCCTATGTGTACACAGTGTATAGGAACTTTCTTCTTATGTCCTCTATGTAGGTGGGTGCAAACTCCCCAAATACGGCTTTCTTCGGTATTCACTTTGATGGATGAAATAGTCTTGGAGGAAAGTATATATGACAATGACATTAGAAAGATTTTAGAGCTAGACAGAGGGGTTGTTAGGGAGTTTTTTTCATGGAGTTACAGAGGTATTCTCTGCGCTTCTAAGCTGAGTTTGAAGTTGAACAGGAAAAAAAAAAAAGGAGGGATGCCTGTTCAGGAAATTAAACTTAAAGGCTTGATCCAAGATTACTCAATTTCAGTGTGCATCAGTTCTAGAAAACGTGCCATCAAGATGTGTTGTTGATTAAAAACATAATAAATTATTTAAATTATTTTTGTATTTTGGATTCTTTTTCCCAAGAAGGAAGGTTAACAGAAACTTTTTTACTTCATAAGTTTAGCAGAACTTAGGAAGTAAATATCCTTAAATCCTTGAAAATCCCTCCCCCAAAAAAACGTTTTACCACTTCAAATGAGTATCATAGCAATCAAAATAAAAATGAGATTTTTTTAATAATTTTTGTAAATTCAATTTAGTAGAAAATTACATAGGACTATAAAAAAAAAATTAATTATGATCACATTAGATCATTTTATTGGACCATAGAATTAAAATATCAGAGAATGGTTGTGGTAGGAAGGGACCTCTGGAGATCATATAGTACAAATCCCCAGCTCAAAGGAGGGTCAGCTAGCACAGGCTAGTAAGGACTGAGTCCAGTTGGATTTTTAATATCTCCACAGAGAAACCTGTGCTAGTATTTGACCACCCTTAAAGTGAAAAAGGGTTTTTTCTTACATTCAGGGGGAATTTTCTGTATTTCTGTTTGTGCCTGTTGCCTCTTGACCTGCCACTGAACACCACTGAGGATGGTCTGACTCCATCTTTCTTACTCCCTTCCACCAGGTTTTTTTTCTGTACGTACTCCCACCATTGAAAAGATCTCCCCTTATCCTTCTCTTCTCTATGCTAAACAGTCCCAGCTCTCTCAGCCTTTCCTGATAGCAGACATACTATAGGCCCTTCCTCATTTTAGTGGCCCTGTGCTGGACTCTCTCCATTATGTCCATGCCTCTCTTGTTCTGGGGAGCCCAGAACTGGACACAGCACTCCAGGTGTGGCCTTACTAGTGCTGAGGGGAAGGATCAGTTACCTCCACCTGGTGGCTCACTCCTAACGTAGCCTGGGAAGTCTTTGGCCACCTTGGCCACGAGGACACATTGCTGGATCATTTTTAACTTGGTGTCCACCAGGACCCACAGGTCCTTCTGAGCAAAGTTGCTTTCCAGCCATTTAGCAACCAGCATGTCTCCATGCATGAGATTATTCCTCCCAATATCCTTCTACTGAATTTCTCCAGTCCAATAGTTCCTAAAAGATATTTTTAAGTAGTGAAGTCTCAAATGGAAGGAGATGAATTAAAATATACTGTACTGACTTGTAATCAATGATATTCTCAAAAGATATAATTATTGTGATATTGTTGGTAATATCATGATCTTTAGAGATCCTCATCAGTGTCTGAATTATAGTTACTATAAGTGCTCCCTTTCCACACCCCTTGTTTTATCCATTTTGTTTTGGTTTGTAATAAGGGAACTAGACTGAAGTGAAAGCTCTCTGAAAGGCAAATTTCTTTCAAAAGAGAATAGCCTTGAGGAATTTCTTCAGGTGCATATTTCTTATTAAACTGTCATCATCTCCTGATGTAGTAAAAAAATCCTAAAGTTTAAATTATTTACTGAGTTGTAAAACTGTATTAACTTGATACAAATACTTTAGAAAGTACTGTCTTTTTCCTGACTAAGAGATTGGCATTCATGAAATTGCTTATCGTTCAACTGATCAAAGCATTTTGTGGGAGAAGTGAAAAAGAAATGAATGAAATATACTGTGTAGAGTTAGAAAGAAATAAGAATGATGACGATGTCTTAGTTTAGGTGCCTGTAGAGAATAATCACAACGAAGAATATATTAGAACAAATGCCACATAAAAGATATAATACATAATTCGCAATTCTAGAGCTACAGTGACAAAAGCAACCTGTCTGGTCAAATCCTCATCTACTTTAAACGAGATAAATTTTATTGGTTTGGATCAGATGTACAGGATCAATTTCCCTGGTGGTCTAAATAAATTAATTCCTAAAGTAGAAATAATTGATATTCAATGGTTAGAATTTTATTCTAAAGCTTATTTCAAGAGTCCATTTTTAATGAAGGCAAAAGGTCAATTTAGTAATCTTGAATTAGAAGAATAAATGAGAAAATGAAGGGATGCCTGGAGTTTTCATGCTTCACCAGATACAGGTTACAGTGATAAAGGTTACCTTTAGTGGAAATAAACCAAAGTAATTGTGAAATCATTGGCAATTTAAGGAAGAGAAAAAAGACAATAATTAAAGGCCTTTCATATACCTTTGACACCTGCATCGATTATCTATTAAAAACACTACAAAGTTCTTGGGAGAAGCAGGGAGGAGGCTTGTTTTCTTCCTGTTTTTTAGTCATGAAAGTGGTTCACTGGGAGTCAAGACTTCAGATACTATATTGAGCAGCAGACAACACTCTGTCACTACCACTGCTCAATCTTTGAAATTAAAAGTAAAATAAAATACATTTTCAGTGTTTTCAGTAATGGTTTTGCACAGATAAAATTTCAGTTTGCATGGAAAAGGAAGACCACTTAATTAATCAATAACAATGAAAAAACCCTTGTATTTAATATTTTATAATGAAATTCTTATAGATAACTCAATTATGAAAATATACATGTAGGAAAAGATTACTACATTACAGAAAAAAAAAACCCCAACCTTTAAAAAACGCACACTTACTTGCCTACCAACCACTAGGATTCTAATTTGGCCACCACTGAGCTGAATAGAATGAATGGACTATGTAATGTTCATGTAATGTCAGTGTAATGACAAAAGGACTCTAACTAGGTTCATGGAAAAAATACAGTTCATAACATAAATGCATTTGTAAGCTTCTATTCTGATACTTATAGGCACTTGGGGTAAGATCACACATTAAAGAACCCACTTTTTTTTTATTTTCTTAGGTCCAGGTAAAGGAAAATATTACAAGCTAAATTGTGAGAAAAAAGTTTTTTGAATATACAGTTTTCATTTTTTAGATTAATATATTGCATCGTTCTGTTGCTGTTGATTTCCTTAAAGAGAAAAATTCCACTTTTTCAGTATTTCTTTTCAGCAAGTTCATTAGGATAAGTTCTATCTGTGTGCATCAGAGTTGTGAAAAACCTTCAGATCTGAGTGGGCTATATCTGTTTCTGTAAAGGAAGACTCACCTCAAATCTTTTTGATCTTTTTGGTATTCTTCCCTTGACTTAAGAGGGTAGTGAGATCAAGTCCTAAATGTTTCAGTGGAATCTGCAGAAACAGTGAAAATTTCATCTAGAAACTAAGGCTTTGTATTAGAAGAAATATTTATAATTTCTATTAATATTAAAGTATGTTTGAATTAGATATCACCAGCAGGGTAGAAAAATGATGTGTAAACATTTGTATTTTTCATTAACTAAGACAGATATATCGCACCTTTAACCATGGAATGTTCCTTTTGTCCTTGAAGAAATTAACAAATGTTTATCAGCTGTAGCAACACAGCTTATTTATCATTGTTGTCCTCTGCCTGTATGAGCTCAGAATACTTACAATAAATGTACTTTTTTCTGAAAGGTATCATTATAAATTCATGGTATCAAATAGCTTAAAATTTATAGAATATTTTTATGCAGTGTTAAGAAACATCAACATATTTTACAATCCAGCAAAAGATAACTAGGTAGCATCTCTTTTATGGATATAATGTTAAATCTTTATTGTAACATCATTACCCCAAAACATCTAATTTCAATTTTACTACCAAAGTTTGGACATAGTCCAGAAGAATTATACTTCTTACATACATAGTATTGAAATCGTCTCTAATTTCCTGTACTTATTCTCTTGATTTACAATTCCAGTGCAAAACAATCAAAACACTAGTAATAAACACCATATTTGATAGTTGCCCGGATGTTGGTGTTTAGGTAAGCTTTCATTTCCCTTGTTTTTCACTGGTTGAAATTTTGCCTTACCAACTGGTAAGTGAATTGTAAGTGACCCATTCAAATGGTTGCAGTATTTAGGTTCTGTACCACAAAAATATGGCTCTAGAATATTCTCTCTGCCTGTATTGGATTTTTTTTTCCCAAACGAGTATCTCCATCTTTAAGAACAGAAAGGAGTAAAGCTGTCATCTCAGCAGGATTTTGCTCCTTTGTCCAGCATATTTATAGAAGATTTTACAGACATGCAGTAGCAGATGATAATTTTTTTTTAACGGAAACTATAAGATACCGAAATGAGTATCAATCAAGATGGAGAAAGAATCATAACAAAAGTTACATTTAAAGAATTAGGAGCTATACCAAATCACACAAGCACTTTATAAAAAGTTATAGACAACCAATAAATATCACTAGGGATCTCTTACATATGTTCTGTACTGGTCCCACTGTTCCAGAAAACTTTACATATGGACTTCATTTGTAGAATTTTCCTATTCTCAATCATAAGCTTCCTAATAAGTTATCAATTGGTATTCACATCAGAATAACAGATCATGAGGGCCAATTGGTTTCATTCCCTTGTTGCATTGCAATATGATATATGCATGGGAAATGAAAATGTAATAGCTATAGACTAGTCTGTAGACTAGTCTGTGACTACTACCAGCTGCCCAATCAAGAGGAGCCTACTGATGATGACTTCTTACTCCAGCTACAGGAGGCATCGCAATTGCAGCCTCTCGTCCTGCTGGGGTCTTCACCCACCCAACATCTTCTGGACAAGTAGCATGGCGAGCTGTATGCAATCCAGGAAACTCCTGGAATGCATAAAAAATAACATCTTAATCTTTTCATCAATGACATAGACAGTGGGATTGAGTGCATTCTCAGCAAGTTTGCAGATGACACCAACCTGAGTGGTGTGGTTGACACCCCTGAAGGATGGGATGCCAGGCAGAGGGACCTGGACAAGCTTGAGAAGTGAGCCCATGTGAACCTCATGAGGTTCAACAAGGCCAAGTGCAAGTTCCTGAACTTTGTTTTGGGTTAAACGTCAGTATCAATACGGGCTGGGGGATGAAAGGATTGGGAGCAGCCCTGCCAAGAAGGACTTGAGGTTACTGGTGGATGAAAAGCTGGACGTGAACCCACAACGTGTGCTCACAGCCCAGAAAAGCAACTGTATCCTGGTCTGTATCAAAAGAAGTGTGGCCAGCAGGCCGAGGGAGGTGATTCTGCCCCTCTACTCTGCTCTGGTGAGATCCCACCTGGAGTACTGCATCCAGCTCTGGAACTCCCAACATAAGAAGGACATGGACCTTTTGGAGCGAGTCCAGAGGAGGGCCACAAAAATGACCAGAGGGCTGGAGCACCTCTGCTATGAAGATAGGCTGAGATAGTTGGGGTTGTTCAGCCTGGAGAAGAGAAGGCTCCAGGGAGACATGACTACAGCCTTTCAGTACTTGAAGGGGACTTACAAGAAAGATGAGGACCAACTTTTTAGCAGGGCCTGTTTTGACAGAACAAGAGGTAATGGCTTTAAACTAAGAGAGGGAAGACTTAGACTAGGTGTAAGGAAGAATTTCTATACAATGAGGGTGGTGAAACACTGGCACAGGTTGCCCAGAGAGGTGGTAGGTGCCCCATCCCTGGAAACATTCAAGGTCAGGTTGGACGGGGCTCTGGGCAACCTGATCTAGTTGAAGATGTCCCTGCTCATTGTAGTGGTGTTGGACTAGATAACCTTTAAAGGTCCCTTCCAACCTGAACTATTCTGTGATTCTATGATTCTGCAACTTAACTCTTCAGGATTTTGGACAGTAATATGTAGCAGTTCACAGAGGTTTAATAACACGACATTTCAAAAGTGCCACACACCATACTACTGGATTAATGATTAATAAATGTTTGCTTAAATCCCTCAAACATAAAAAGAAAACATAATTTAGATATTGTTTTGAATGGCAGTACTGTAATGTCTGCTTTTTTTATTACACGGTGGCACAGTAAATGATACTGTTATCAAGACTGATTACACTTGCAGAGTTGATTTGGATAAAAATATTTATTGATTAATAGCAAGGATTTGGAAGAAAATGTCAGTAAAAAAAAAAAAGAAAAAGCAATAAGTTGTTTCAAAGTTTCATATGAAAAAAGATAGAGGGAAATATTTGTTAATTTGGTAGAGATTTTTTTTTCCCTAAAATGAATGCCTTAAAGTCTTGGATTTTTAAAAATAGAAATTTCCTTCAGCAATGAGTGGAGCATGATTTTCTGAATCTCATTTACAATGGCCTTTGGACTCGGGGAAGATTCTATTTTAGTTTTTATTATAGCTTCATATTTACAATGTGAAAGTTAAGAAACTCTCAGGCTCATGAATTTCTGCTCTTCAGTGTTGGAGGTAATAGCTTCATATATTCTTAAATGTTCTTAGGAATTTTATAAATATGCAAACTGAACATAAATCCTTTAAATTAAAAAAATAAATAACATTACTTGTAGTTAATGCTAACTGTAGAAAATAAAGATACTGTCTCAACAGAGATACTACAGAAACTGCAGAACTCCTACGTAATGTCACTTGACTTGCTTTTTTACTTGCAGGCCTTTTTTTATCCTTTTCCTAAGAAAGATATCACTAAGGACTTTAATTTTGCAAGATCAAATACAATGCAAGGTACCATAATCTCAGAATTAATTTAATTTCAAAATTCCTGGAATTATTCAGAACCACAGGGCCAACAAAATACAGTTATCTACAAAGCAAAAACAGAATTTTTATTCTAGTTATGCCTCTGTAATCCAGAATTTTAGATTTGGATATATTTCATCTGGGCACTCTTACTATAACAGTGATGTTATCTCATCCTTAGTGCATAAATTCCACACTGTAATTCTGAGGATCCTTAATATTCGTAAGATTATAAAGACAGTTTCCAGGATGCTGGTGTTTGGGTAAGTTTCTTAGCACTTTGTCTTTCCACATTTGGAGTATTGGCTTTTCTTGTGATACTTTGCAGGGAGGCTACAGCGGTGGTGTCTGTGAGAAGATTCCAGAAACTTCCCCTAAGTCCAATAAAGCCAATGCCTGCTGGCTCCAAGGCTAAGCCAATTAGCGACAATGGTGGTACCTCTGTGATAAAATATTTAAGAAGGGGAAAAAAAAACGGCTGTGCAACTGTATCTGGGAGAGAGGAGTGAGACTATGTGAGAGAAACTACTCTGCAGCCACCAAGGTCAGTGAAGAAGGAGTGGGAGGAGGACCTATGCTGGAGCAGTCTGTTCCTAAGGGACTGCAGCCCGTGGAATGGACCCACACTGGAGCAGTTGATGAACTGCAGCCTGTGGGAAGGACCTATGCTGGACAAGTTCATGGAAGACTGTCTCCCACAGCAGGGACCCCCCGCGGGAGCAGGGAAAGAGTGTGAGGAGGAAGGAGCGTCAAAGACAATGTGTGATCAACTGACTGCAACTCCCATTGTCCATCCTCCTGCACTGCTTAGGGGGAGGAGGTAGAGAAATGGGGACTAAAGTTAAGCCCAGGAAGAAGAGAGGGGTGGGGGAAAGGTGGTTTAAGGTTTAGTTTTATTTTCTCATTATCCTACTCTGATTTGATTGATAATAAATTAAATTAAATTAAATTAAATTAAATTAAATTAAATTAATTTTTTTCCCCCCAAGTCGAGTCTGTTTTGTTCGTGACAGTATTTGCTGAGTGATCTCCCTGTCTTTATCTCGACACATGAGCCTTTCGTTATATTTTTTCTCCCCTGTCCAGCTAAAGAGGGGGAGTGATAGAGCAGCTTTTGTGGGAACCAAAGTCAAGCTACAGCGAAGGTCAACCAACCACATATGCATAATTAAACGATAAATGATCCATTCAAATGTTTGCAGTGCTTAGGCACTGTGTCATAAAAATCTGAGTCTGGAATACTTCTGTATCTGAATTACAATTTAAAAAAACTATAAGTTTATAGCCTTATAATTAGTAATCGTAATTATTATCATGACATATTAAAATGGAATTAAATATAAAAGCTTAAAAAACAAATAATAAAAAATACACAATTATAAGAAAATACAAATAATGGCAGACTTTATTGTCTTTGTGCAGAATCGGGAATGTACGAATACTGTTGCCAGACCTGATCCTGACTCTGACTTTCTGACTCCTCATCCTGGATCCTTGCAGGTCACATCACTTCTCTGTCCTGTCTTCCTGTGACTCTTGGCACTCAGCTCACATTCTCATGCAGAGCAGCCAGCCCTTACTGCTTGCAAAAATTTGTGATCATCGCTTCTGTATTCTTCGCTGGAAGAGGAAGATGGTGTTTATGGAGCAGGTTTCTTTGCCCTTAGTCCTGGGGTCCACCTGAAGCTATTTTATATGTTTTCTCATCAATCTGCTTCTTTCTTACCATTTCTCAGCTAGACTGACATAAAGATTGGTCAAATTTTTACCATGGGTGGCATTCACAGAGCTTCAGCTGAAGCAGGTGATGCCTCACTGGTCACTTGGCCACCAGACAGCTATTCAAACAATGTAAAAACCAGCTCAGAACAAGGGAGATGATTGTCACTGTACTCAACATTGGTGAGGCCACACCTTGAGTATTGTGTCTGGTTTTGGGCACCCCAATACAAGAGAGATATCAACGTGCTGGAGCAAGTGCAGAGGAGGGCAAGGAAGCTGGTGAAGGACCTGGAGAATAAATCTTATGAAGAGCAATTGAAGGAGCTGGGACTGTTTAGCTTGAGGAAGAGGAGGCTGAGGCAAGACCTCATCACTCTACAACTACTTGAAAGGACATTGTAGGGAGGTTGGTGCTGGTCTCTTCTCACAGGTAATTAACGATAGAACAAGAAGGAATGGCTTCAAGCTGCAACAGGGTAGGTTTAGACTGGACATTAGAAAAAAAAATTCTTCACAGAAAGAGTGGTCAGACACTGGAATAGGCTGCCCAGGGAGGTGGTGGAGTCACCATCCCTGAATGTGTTTAAGAGTCATTTAGATGTGGTGTTGGGGGATATGGTGTAGGGAAGAACTTTACAGAGTGCGGTTGATGGTGGGACTTGATGATCCCAAGGGTCTTTTCCAAACCTGAATGATTCTATGATTCTATGGCAAGCCCAGACCAATCCCGAGACTCTGCACTGTTGGGTCAGTACAAGGAGGGACGTCTCCTTTGTTTTGATTTACATCTAAGTTCTCCATCCATGGCTTTTTTTGTTGTTTTGGTTTTGGTTTCCTTCACTTCATAGACTCACAGCAATATTGTTTGCAAGAAATCTCAGAAGTAATCTGATCCAATGTTCAGTCTGAAATAGGATTATTGCCAACATGAGATCTGGTCATAGAACCATAGAATCACAGATTCACAGTTTGGGTTGGAAGGGACCTTTAAATGTCGTCTAGTCCAACACCACTACAATGCTGTCTTTCAAGGCTCATCCTCCTTTGGTTTGAGTGGATCTTGGTATAGTATTTCCTATAACGTACAAGCCCAGTCATGGGTTACAACAGTTTAAACATTTATCCATTATGACTGCAAATGATGAAATAATGTGAAATATGTGCAGGAGCTGTAAAAATTGTAGAGGATGTATTAAAACAATATAATTAAATTAACTGAGTAGGTTTTTTTTCCTTGTTGTTTCAGACTTATAACCAATTAATCTATACTGGAATATGGGGTCCACATTTTCCCTCAAATTAGTGGCTTAAACTTGTATTATTCTGATGCATCTCTCTGAAAACAATAAGCTTTCATGAACTTCACTAACATCGTAGTTGTTTTCAGATATTTTTTCTTTTCCTTACGTAAGGAGTTACAGAATATATAAATAACAAAGCAATGAAAAGCTCTTAAAGTCAGGAACCGAATTCATTTTCTGTTTTGCAGCGGTCTTGTATTCAGTCATGTGGTCAATAGGTCTGACGATCTGCAGAAAGTTTTGAAAGGGGACAACAGGTATTGAAGAGTCAAATGAGTAATGGTAAAAACAATCTGAAAAAATGTGCATCCAGATACTGGAAAACCTATCTGACTATTCATCTTTGTGTAACCCACTTACCCTGCAAACAAAAAAAAAAAAAAAAAAAAAAAAAAAAAAAACAAAACCTTAATGTGTAGAAAATTTCTTTTGCATAAAAGAGAGACACCGGGCGATAAATCATAGGCACAACAGAGTGATTAAAAATAAAAGAAAAAAGGCCTCTAATTTAGGATGGGACACAAGCAAGAATCTTTAATTCCTGGCTATATAAAAACACTTGAAAGAGTTAGGGATTGCAACAATATAGCTATGTCTATGTTACATTTAAACCTTAAAAATCTAGGGTTTTTTTTTTTTTCAAAACTAACTGGCTCTTTACGTCATGAATTATTAATAATGATCAATATTGTAAATTGCCTCAGTTTTTTGGCTAATTATTTTAACATTAAAAAGTGTCCTCATTTCTTCTGATAAGCAGGTCCTTCTAAGTAACCTGTACTGAGATATATAATAACTTCATCAAAGTAATCAGTAATCATGAAGAATTTTCAGTAGTCACGATTGCCTATATTTTTGTCAACTATTAATACAGAGGATAATGGTAATTATCCTTTTAAAATGGTATATGCTTAGGTACATAGTACTTTGAGATTAGCAGAGTATAATCTGCAATTCCAGATCCCAGTGTGTCAGTTTACAGCTCAGAGCAGAATTTAAATCTTGTTCCTTTACTTTTGTTTGTTTGCTTTTTCCTTGAGATTTGTTTGTTTGTTTGTTTGTTTGTTTTTGTTTGGCTTTTCCCTTCATAGCACACCTGTCTTCGCTGTATACTGGACCTTTTCTAAGAAAGCATTACACAACACTAGCCAAGGACTGCTTCAGTTTCTGAAATTTACTATGTCTACAAGCAACTTTGTGTTAGAAAAAATTAGCTGTTTCTCTGCTAGTTTTTTTCTTTCCTTACAAACCTAGTAGTTATGCAAATGGAGGAAACAAAACAAGAGCTGTACTGACAAAAATGTGACATGTCATCTTTTATTATTATAGACCTCAACCATTCAGAACATAAAATAATAGCCACTGGCAGAGACCCTTGCTAAGCAAATGTTTTCTAAGGTATAAACCAGTATATGCTGTTGGTTTTTACATAAAGACTGTGAGTAACATCTACTAATGATACATTTTATCTCACATTTCATATTTAAGACATATTAGTGCTTTGCTACGTTTGTTGTCTTACAGAAATAGCAGAACTTCAACCAAGAAAATCTTTATTTTTTTTAGGCTTTCTACTAGCAACAAAACAAAACCACAACAGGAAAAAAATAAAACCACCCTTTGAACTGTATATCACATTTATGTTCTAAAACTGTTTGCCGAGTTATTTTGCAATTTGCTTTTGGAGTCAATTACATTTTATATTTGTTCCTTCGGGGTAGAAAAGCACTCACAAATGTTCCCACTGGACAGCTCAAATACTTCAGTTTTGCATAGTTCAATGACTGAGGTCAATAGTGAAGAGACCTAGCATTGGACTGGATTCATCCACTTAATACCAGCTTGAAGTTTCCTGAGCTATTGAGGTCCACTGCATTTGAAATGCTGCATGTGGCATTTCTGATCAATGGGAAAGGAAAATAATTTTCTGTTCTGTATAGTGTCCTAAAAAAGAGATTGTGAAGTACATGCTGCTGTAGGAAAATTCTGTCTCAGTGTACCTTTTAAGATGTTCCCTCCTCAACAACTGTCATTTGACCATTTACTGCCTTTTTCTACAAAGGGAGGTCATTGGTAATTTTTTTGTAATTCTCTGTCACAGACATTGTTGGTAGGTCTGCTGAAGGAAAAAATACATAGTGCCTTGCTGCAAAAAGATAGTAAAGACGATAAAAGCTAGCAGCAAATTTGTAACTCGGTAGCTAGCAAACAAGAAAACACCTTTTTAAAAATAGTTAATGTTTTTCATCAAGGCTAAATGAATGAACAGAATTTTTTTAAAAGGTGTTGCCTTGTTGGTTTGGGTTTTTGTTGTTCTGGCGGTGGAGGGTTTGGTTGAGATAGGTAAAAGTAGGGCACAAATATGAACTCATATATGATTCTTCAGATTCAAAACCTCCCCTAATGTGCAGATTGCTATGTGGAGGAATGCTTTGATTATAGTTGTGTGTCTAAAGGAATGGAAAAGCAGTAGTGGTAATTCCAAAGGAGAAAAAAAAGGTGACTGAGTTGATATCAGCCATGCCTGCAAGAAATATAAGGAAAGTGAGCTGCTAGTTAAAAGCAGTAAGGAGGGAAGTTTCTTCTGAAACTTGATTTTTGATACATCCACTTGGTAGATGCTCTGGAGTTTCAGAATTTCTGTGTGTGGCACACAAAATTTCTAATGGAAAAATATTTAAAGTTATTTCTTTCTAAAGCTTCTAACTATCTGAAGCTTATTACTATCTGTATTGGAATCTTCCTTGCAAATGATTCTCTGAGTCCTTCAGTCTTTCTGCGGGCACTTTTGGGTCACCGGAAAGACCATGGCTTTTACTGGTAGTGGCAAAAATCAGGTTGTCAGCGCTACACCAGAACCAGCCTTACACCTAAGAGAGCAGTAGCTTCACATTAACTTCAGGGGAAAGGATCAGGTAGGAATCAAAAAACAGAGCAAAATGTGCAAGTGAAAAGGGTTTCAAAGATGTATGACTCAATATGGAATAAAAAAGTGAATCATCAATATGAAATGTACCAGTTTACTCCTTAATGTCTTAATATTGTCCTGTCAGTTTATTTAGCTAATGTATTCAGTACAGTGACCTTTCTTGTGCCTGTGTCTTGTCAATATTGTGACGTTTTCTGCATTGCTAGTGCTGTTTCCTTGAAGATGACTGGGAAAAAAAAGGAGGAAAACATATATGTCAAACTTTAATTTTCAAGACCCTTGCATTCATGAAAGGAAAACTGAGATAAATGCCTTAAAACAAAATAAAGAAAAAAAGGAAATATCATTTGAATGGTCTTTGACATTGGTGGCCTTTGTTCATAATTAAGGCTTTTTGCAGATTCTATGTGGGCATCAGATGTGATTTTAAAGGACGTTATCTTCTGTAAACATAACATATAATAATGAATTCTTTTGTGTATTAATGATTTAAAAAACATAATTCAATTTTGCTGTTTCAGAGATTTATGAATCTATATGACAAGTACAGAAATCACATGTGATGTGACACTTGGAAAAATATTCGACAATGCACTAGAAGATATATGCACTTTATTTAAGTGTATCAGAAGTACTACTGAAACCTATGTAACTATTTACATGCCTGAATCTATTGTATACTGTTAGCATTTTCATGTTGTAATTCATATAACAGTATTATTCTATGGCTTAGCATCTAAAATTTTTGTTTGGTTGTTTTTTTGTTTGTTTTCTCTTTCAACAATAAAAAGTAAGAACAAAGAAACCATAATATACGTCCAAAGAGGTGTTTGTCTTTAGCTCAAATTCTCTTATTTACACTGAAAAGCATATACGTATGATAATTGTGATCAAAATTTCATCACTTATAAAGGAAGTTAACATGGTTATGTGATTAAAGACTTGTACATGTGAACAAAAAAGCACAAAAACCCAAACCAATAAAAAAAAACCCCAAACATGTAAAAGAACAATAGCAGGTGGGAGAAACCTAAAAAACAAATCATAGCAATTGGGATGTCACATTGGAGCCATGAAGATGTACACATGAGCTGGGTTCCATGTAAATGTTGCTGATCAAAATGGTTGTCAGGCTGTGCCTGCATCCTTCATCACAGTCTGTGCTCCACTGTTGTTTTCCTGGATGAGGGTATCTCTTTTGTGTGTGCACATGCATGTATGGAGGTGTGAGCGTCAGCGATAGGAGTCAGATCACAGGTCAGAGGGACTGTGGTGCCAGAGACCAGAGTATCTGCATACTATATAGGTAGATATTAGTGTGTAATTATGAGCAAAAGTCCAGCTGGGGTAGCTGACAAGTAGGGTAAGAGGTTTAGGAGCCATTATATTGATGTGGCTATAAATCTGGGCTGGATACTGGGGAGAACAGAGTCTGTGAGTTGGCTGCTGGAGTGGCCAGGAGGTGCAAGTCAGGCCATTCGTCTGGGGTCAATGGAGAGATCTGTTTGCATATGTGTATCTTTGTACCAGGTGCATCTGGAGATGATAATATAGGGGGCATCTATGGAAAACGTCTTTTTACAGCTAAAAGCCTTTGTAAGAGTAATGGAAAGAATCTGATTTCTGCATATGCTGTCAGTCTCCATCTGTGAAATAGAAGTTTTCCTTGTATTAGAAATGGAAACTGAACTCTATGTGTTTGTATGTATGCATGCATGGATGTTGGATATGCATTGCATCAGGATAAAAAATACAACTTTTACATCATTTATCATATCCTAAGATATACATCTCAGGAAACTGAGACGGCTCTTTGAGACCATATTCGTCGCTCTTTATTCCTTTTTTCACCAAACACAGACAAAAGCCAGACCGCAGGATGGTCACAGCTGGTCATCCACAGCCTTGGCTAAACTGGATGTCTAACTGTTAGACTGCTAGAGCGGATCATACCTTGGTGTATAATTTTCTTTAATTTTGTTCACACATTTTTTATTATCAATTTAAGGCTTAAATAGTACAGTTATTTTTTTTAAATCCAAAAATGTATGCATGCTTTCTATAATTATTTACCCGAACATAAATACATTAAACAGATAATACCAACGGTCTAAACTTGTTGTACTAATAAATAATATTTTCATTGTTTTGTGTTCTTACCCTCAGATTTGATTTCTGAAGGCCCTTCCAGGAGATTGAAAGCATTTGGTTAAGTTTGTGCTTTTCTTCTTTATGAATCAAGTATCTTATCTGTACCCTGCTGCTGTTTAAAGATCCATAAATCCTTAGAATACTTTCTTAAGAACTGAGTCCTAAAATAACATCAGTCCTCTGGAGTCATAATTACCTGGTAGAGTGCTGGGCAAAAGATTCATAAAAAAGAAAGAGATGAAGAATACCCTGCAGATTTTCAGGGTAAGAACTACCAAAGTCAACTAACGTGTTTTTTTTTCTTTGTGTTTCCAGGAAGGCAGTGGGGGTACATGCGGATATATTTATCTTTCTTTCTTTTATGGTATCTTTCTACTCTGAATTCACAGAAAGTTTTAATGTGATTTTAGTGAACTGTGATGATATGTATTTGGATTACAGGGTATTTGTGGTATCACAATATTTGGAAGAACTGCTATCAAAAATAAAGATTTTTCTTATGTGTGTGTCACAAAATGATGTAAAGCAAAAATAATTCGATGTACTACGTCTAGGGACACATGCAACATTTATCTGAATGAAGATGCTGCACAGCTAGCAAGTGCGTCATTTAATATAAGAACATTCACTGCACTGATGGGTACAAAAGGAAACTCACGCTGCTGTGTATCTTTTTTGCTGGTATCAGTAATCAGATCATTGGGTCCTGACGATGATATCTGACAGCAAATAAAAATGTAAACATGTGCAAGAAGAGGATAAGGGGAGAGATAGTGCAGAATTTTTGTTGTTTGTTTCTTTGGAGGTTTTTTCTTCGAAAAACCATTTAACAAAGAATTTGGGGATTATCTTATTGTGACTTTATTCAGAATTTTCAAGCTATTTTGTATAAAAGTTCAGGAAATATAATTTTCAAAAATTAGAAAAAATATATACTTTAAGTTCATAACTAGAGCTTAAAAGCAGTATAGGCATTTTTCTTAACAAGTCCACAATTAAGAATTGTTTTACAATACAATACTAATTTTTATTAAGTCCTTCTTCAGAACAAAAAAAAACCCAAAACCCATCACACTATAAAGTAATAAAAATCCAGAGTAAGCTGTTGAACTAACATTTGTGGGTACGCTTTGGTCTAAACATGTCATCTGAGAAAACTCTAGCGTGAGAGGTAGACGCTCATTTTCTCATACCCAGCAACAATTAGCATGTTCTTTCTCCTCCATCAGTCACAACTTATTTGGGGGGCTTGGACTTTGATTCAGCATTTAACTGTCACATGATCTTGCTCTTTCCATCTGTTTTGCCTACTTTTCTTGTAAACCCCTCCTTAATTTCTTCTGTGAATAACTGAATTAGGAAGGACAGCAAGGCAGTAGAGACAGCTGGGTGAACAGGGAAGAGGTGAAAAAGTCCAGAGAAAACCTCAGTGATTTTGTCTTGAACAGCATTATAGCATGTTCTCTGAAATTCTTTGAAATTGCATGTTGTAACTTACAGAACTAAATTATTCCCTGAGTCTTTTTTACATTTAAAGTGTTTCTATATTCATGTATATTTGGTAAAATATTTCCTTTTTAGTTTTGAGGAAGAACCTTCCTTGATGCCCAGAGTCATCTGAAATACTTATCCTATCCCATGGCACCATGCCCTTATCTTCAAAGAGCAGTGATGATAATGTTCTTCGCAATCTAACACCTCTTAATCTTGTTAACTGGTTTCAACTTTTGAGACACTGGTGACCTGGGGATTAGTTATTTGTTTATTATTTGTAATTATTTTTTCCTATGGCATTTAGGTGTTTTTTTGGAAAATGCTTTCTATCACCATTCTCAATCAAAACAAAGCAGAAACAAAAGAAAAAATAATTTTATCAGCTTTTAGATTTATTCAGACATGTATATTTCTAAATATTGTATTAGATATTCAGTGCTGCACTTGTCAAAAACACAACTGCAATTTAAATAATCTTGTCTATTTTTAAGGTAGATTGGAGCTTGAAGGCATGAATGGAAATCTGGAACTCTTGCTGGAAATTTCAGACAATCCACATTCTCACTGATAAGCTTCTGAAAATAAACATTTTGTCAAAAACTCTTTTACTTCATGCTAAATCTGTTATGAATGGACTGAGTAATTAGACATAATACAACTATTAATAATAAGAAGAAAGTTAATATGTAATCTTTCCTATTTACATAACTATGTAAATGAAAAGTAAATACAAATATTATGTATTTTTTGTAATGATTGCATAATCACAGTAATCCTTTGAGAGGAAAGTAAATTATACTTACTGTTTGTTCCATATGACCGTGTTACAAACCATGTTTAGAAGGTGAAAATAAGCATTGACTGTGATACAGATAGCTTTGCTATGACAACCTTCCAAAATATGATTTATATCCTAAAATAATTGCATATGCTTCAAAGTCATAACAATGGTTAAACACTTTTTTTAAAAAATACATTGGAAATATTGGGAGATTTGTGAATTTACAAACACCAAATTTTAAGTTACCTTCAATAAATATAATGCCTAAAATCTTACACAGGCTTTCTCAGACCACTTAATTTCAAGAACAACACTTAAAATAGGAGATTTTCTGTGTGTGTTAATTGTGGTATTTTTATGAAAATAGAAGAGAGAACAGTTCTGTAATTTTGTGGAAAGACGGGAGTGAATGAAGTGACCTGTTTACATAACCAACGAATCTATATTTAAATAATTGCTGTTCTAAAGTTGTTCTTCTATTAAGAATACAATGTACTTAACCTTTTATAAGGTCATTTGTAATGAACTCTAACATTATGCATACAAAAACTGTGGGGAAATAAAGCTTAGAATTGTTTTCATATCGAGGTTTCTCAGTTGGACTGTACCTGAGTTATGATAATTTAGATGTGGAAAGCAGAAAATTATTCCATTGAAATCAGTGGGGGGTTACTATTACCTTTCAGTGTGCTAGAATTTTATCCAGGCTCTGTGCTTGTTTCATCTATAGTTGAATTCAACCAGTTGGAAAGAAGAAAGGTCTCTCATACAGTCTAGGACCTCAGAAACATGACGAAATGCTGCAGATTGTTCTGCAGTGATATTGCAATTCATCTCACTGAGAGGAAGCACACAATCATGCACAAACCTGCTTCCTTTTCCTGCTAAAATAGTACTATGAGGCTTTGTTCCTTCAATGCATTCTGAGGCAAAATACTGGAAAACCCATAGGCTCGTTGGAAAATTCAAGTTGGAAGGGACCTCAGGGTTTCCAAAACACAGTCATCTGTGAGGTCAGATCAGGCTGCTTAGCATTTGATCTGACCAGGTCTCGAAAACCTTCAAGGATGGAGACTGCACAAATGTTTTGGAAGCCTGTTCTAGTGCCTGACTCTACTCATAGAGAAAAAGTTTCTCTTTGTACCTAGTCTTAATTTCTCTTGCTTCAATTTATGACTGTTACTTCTCACGTTCTCACTGTGCACCAATGTACAGAGCCTCTCTCTGTCTTCTTTATAAGGTCTTCTTATCCACCCAAACTTTTCTCCAGGCTGAATAAGCCTAGCTCCAGAAGCCTCTCCTCACAGGGCAAGTGATCCAGTCCCTGACCAGCTTGGTGGACCTCCACTGAATTCACCCATGTTCATTAGCATCTCTTCTCTATCAGGGGCCCTGAGAGCTGGATGAAGGAATTTAAATGTGGTCTCAAAAGTGGTGAGGACAGAGAAATGACCAGTCCCCTTGATCCTATTAACTGCACTCTGGATTGCTTTTGGCCTTCTTTACTGCCAGGGCACACTCCTGGCTCGTGCCCAGCTCGTTGTCAGCTTGCAATCCTGGTGACTCATTCCTCCAACCAGTCTATGTCCCTCTGGATGGAAACCCTGCCCTCAAATGTTTTGACCGGTCTGCCCTTCAATTTGTAGTCCTATATAAACTTGGCTGCAGAAGTTAATTTGCTTCCAATTATGTTTTTCTGGTTTCTGGTCTTAGCTGGTTTAGAAATACATATTAAAGTATGTGATTTGAGAAACAGAGAGATTTGTATTCCCAGTCCTTTGAATAAAGAAACTGTGAAACTTTCTATTTCTGAAACAGGGTGAGAAAAGATACAGGCAACAGAAAAGGTCCAGCAACAAGGTTTTGTGTTACTCAAAGGAGTTTAGATGGAATATTAAATAACATAAAAGAAAGCACCCCCCCACCCCCACCCCTCCCAGTGCTGCCAGTTACGTTCATTTGTTATTTATCTTGATTCTAACCAAAGAAAACTAGGATTATGTAGCTAAACTTGACATTAGTTTGGGCGTTTTTTTAGATGTTAGGCAACAAATTCGGTTTGGACTGGTAAACATTTTTTAATGTGCACATGCTAACTGATAAAGACCTCTGTATTTGCTAGCAGACTAAATTTATTTCCCATGTAGCAGGACCATTCTTTAGTCTGTATTCCAAAACTTTCATCGACTATCTGTGAGTCATCAGTTGCTAAAACAGGAAAAAAAGTAGACTTCTGCAACGACTGTGACAAATATGATATTGGATCAACTGCTTTTTGAAATAATGGATTAAAAAGCAATGGATGATTCCTTTTTATGTTCATATTAACTGCACTGCTACTATTATTTTTAGGTTTCTATTCAATACTTGTGAACATAAAGTAATTAAAAAAAAAAAA
>VXBH01006074.1:383754-431072 GCA_013400035.1 Rynchops niger
AAAAAAAAAAAAAAAAGAAAGAAGATAAATAATCCAGATGGAAGTGGGAGATAGAGAGACTTCGCTCCAATCAGTTCATATTTCATGCTATTTTAGGACTACATTGCAATATCCATCTGTGAAGGTGGACAAAGTATATGTATAGTCACATCTATATATAGTCATCTAAACTCAGAACAAATACTAAATATGATACTTTTGATTTTTAGAATAACATAAATTGACTAAATTTCCTCACAAGGTCAAACTAATAACAAAGAATCAAGACAGCTCACTGTAATGATACACTCTCGGGAATCTTTTCATTCCGTAGTTAAACTGTGTCCAGTTCTGGCCCACCCCCAGTTCAAGAAGCAGAGGGAACTACTGGAGAGAGTCCAGCAGAGGGCTACAAAGATAATCAAGGGAATGGAGCACCTCTCTTATGAGGAAAGGCTGAGAGACCTGGGTCTCTTTAGCCTGGAGAAGAGAGGACTGAGAAGGGATCTAAAGGGCAGGCATCAAAAGGATGGGGCCAGACTCTTTTCAGTGGTGCCCAGTGAAAGGACAAGGGGCAATGGGCACAAACTGGAACACAGGAAGTTCTATCTGAACATGAAGAAAAACTTCTTTATTTTGAAGGTGACAGAGCACTGGAACAGGCTGCACAGAGAGGTTGTGGAGTCTCCTTCTCTAGAGGTATTCAAAACCCGCCTGGATGCAATACTGTGAACCTGATTTGGCAGTGGGGTTGGACTAGATGGTCTCTAGAAGTCCCTGCCAGCCCTTACCATTCTGTGTTTCTCTGATTCTGTGATACACTATAGACTACATATGATATGTATATATACTACATACTAAATAATAAACTATATATACACTACTTCTCAAGGTGGAAGAAGGGAGAAGGAATCCCTTGATATGTGCGCTAGATAGAAATGAGCTAAACTAGGGTTTAGCTGAATGAGTCTGTAAGAGACATAGCAAGAATAAGAGGATCTGATAGAAAATATATTGCTCTTTTCCTGACACGTCTGTGGGATTCCCTGAGAAGGTTGATCTTAGCATGTATTTTTATGCGTAAAAGAAATTATTTTATATGTGTTATTTTAAAAATTATTTTCTGCTATGGAAATGTTCAAGTCTGGAATATCTGAGATTGGGTTATGAACATGAGACATTCATGTCCATGAGTATAGATTTTAATGTTCTGCTAGAGTAAACAGACAAAGTAGGAAAAATACAGTCATTATTTTATACCCTTTATCAAAGATCCAGTAAGGAGAAATAACTTACCGAAAGCATTGAAAAGTTTAACAAAGATAGTGTTTCAATGCTTGCTGACAAATGAAAACATGAAGTTATAACTAAATGCTTAGTTGCTGATCTTTTTAAGGATCTTATTACTATGATAGAGAGCTAAAAACCACCTATAAAAGAGATTACAGGTGCCATAAGAAGTCTTAAAATTAGCAGACAGCAGAAATGTTTTTAAATGACACATCCAATTCTAAATGAGAATATGGAATTTTCTAAATGAGAAATTGAGATTTCACTTTCCAAAATGTTGAGAACTGGGGAGCTAGAACTAATAATTTTGTTTTGTCATTATAATGGATGTCATTTTAATTGATTGTATAGTAGACAAAACCTTAAACATGACCTAAGACAAAAGACAAATGCTTAGTTTATTAGCTCAAATATATGAAGGATTTGGCCATGAAAGAAAAGTGTATTCTGATTTTGAATTATTCTTCAGTATATATTTTTTACTCATAAAATCCATTTTAAAATTTCAATGCAACATTATTTATCAAATGAGAAGGTTCACAATAAGAAAAACACATCTGGTACTTAATAAAATTATTAGAACGCTCTTAGGAAGATTGAATACAGAATTATCCATTGCATGTCATTCCTTGAATTTTTTTAAATGTGTTGAGAACTATATGATTGTACATTATAACATGTAATTTTAATACTCTTAAAAATATAAGATATTCTAGAAAAGAAATCCTTTTTTTTTTTTTTTATTTTATTTTTTATTACTAAGAAATTTTTCCAAGCAAATTGATAAGCCCAGGACATGCTAATTACCCCACTTGTGATATTAATTTTTCTACTTGTCATTTTCTGTACATTTTTAATATATTTAAGTATTCTTTGAGATCTCTTCATGAATTCTGGATTTCTAGACTACATTTATCTGTAGGGGAAACAATAATCAACCTTGATGGAAATATCTGTTGGAGAATACACCTATCTGGTGAACATTTCCATCTTATTCAGTAATAGTTCCGTCAGCTCTCTGTTCTTTCTTACAGTATATCGTAAATGCTTGTACTTCGCTCAGACGCACATTCAGTAACGTATTGTAAATTCTTACATTTAACAGAAATTTTCATTCACTTCACACCTGGCTGTTTTTAATGATTTTGCTGAATTAGGGACCTTTGCCTCTTAGGAGATTTCTTTGCTTTATGTAAAATACCGTAGTTCCACATTCAATTCAATAGAGCTCTGACATTGATGCCCATTTATGTTTTTGACTTTTTAACAAGGCTAGTTTCACACTATTGCTTGATAATATGGAACATCATGTGTGTCCTAACCAACTGCTATGGAATTACATTATAATCATAAATATTACAGCAAAATATAAACTATTTTCTACAAACAAGAAGGAAGAATTGTTCACTTTTTCCCTTCTTCACATATTGTATGATTTGAAAATGATGCCAGTCTACGGATATGTGGTACTATTATTCTTTTTTCCTGTTTTGTTTTGTTTGTTTTTTTTTTTTTATTTATTGGGATTGGCGTAATTCGTTCCTTCAAAAGCTGTTAGCTCTGTTAGAAGCTGCTTGTAGAGGTAACGTAATGAGAAGTCACTTAATATATCCCATTTTTCTCATTGCTCAAGGCAACTTACTGTAAAAATATAGTACCAGTTCACAAGCTCTCTATCTCAGAAACCCGAAGGAGAAAAGCTGGACAGTAAGATCCTCTGTATTTGAATTTACAAGCATTCTTTTAGACTGAGACATAATTCTGGAAGAACGTAGCCTTATTTATAAATTGTAGCTTTGAAAAGGTTACACTTCACTACACAATTGCAAAATATTTTTTTTAAGCCAATTTAATGCATATTTTAATGAATATTCCTAATGACTCAGACTTTAAATGACAAAAGAATAAGACATTTTTACCTTTTTTGTTTTTTTTTTACTTCCCATTAACAATTTTATATTGGCATAATTATTTCAATAAGAAATAAAGAAAATGAGAATAGGAATATTTTGTGTAGTGAAAATAATGGACTTAATTTTCCTGAAATTTTTCACATAGTCTCACAGTGTTAAGCAGAATTATGTCACAGAATCAAAGAATGGTTTAGATTTGAAGGGGCATTTGGAAGTCATCTGGTCCAATGTCCCTGCTCAAGCATGGACAGCTACAGCAGGTTGTCCAGGAACATGTCCAGATGGCTCCAATACCTCCAAGGATGGAGACTCCACAGCTTCCCTCGGAAACTTGTGCCACTGCTCAGTCACTCTTCTGGTAAAAAAGTGTTTCCTGATGTTCAGAGAGAACATTCTGTCTTTCAGTTGGTGTCCATTGCCTCTTGTCCTGTCACTGGGCACCACTGAAATGAGTGTGGCTCCTTTTCCTTTGTGTCCTCTCTTCAGATATTTGCATACATTGATGAGATCTCCCCTGAGCCTTCTTGTCTCCAGGCTAAACATTACCATCTCTTTCAGCCTTTTTTCAGATGTAAGGTGTTACAATCCCTTCATCATCTTTGTGGCCTTGTACTGGAGTTGTTCCAGGAATTCTATATTTTTCCTGTACTGGGGAGCACAGAATTGGGCACAGTACTTTAGATTTGACCTCACCAGTGCTAGATAAAGGGGAAGGATCACTTCCCTTGAGTTGTTGGCAGTGCTTTTCCTAATAAACCCCAGGATCTGGACAGTCTTCTTTTCTGCAAGGATACACTGGTGGCTCATGTTAAATTTGGTGTCCCCCTGGCCCCACAGGTTCTTCTGAGCAAAGTTACTTTGCAGTGTTTGCCTCCAGTGTGCAGTGGTGTCTGGGGTTTTTGCTCCCCAGGACCAGAACTTTTAATTTCTGTTTCTTGAATTTCTGAGAAGTTTCCCATGTGAATCTTCCAAACAGATCTCTGAAGAGGTTAAAGTCTGCTCTTCTGAAATCCAGCATTGTTGTCCTGCGTTTTGCCCTGCCCCTTGCTTTGAAGATCTTGAATTCCATGGTCACTGCATCCAAAGCTGTCCCTGACTTTCACAACCATGTCCAGTTCTTCCTTATTAATGTCCAGTCCAACAGAGCACCTTTCTTTGTTGGCTCCTCAATCATCTCTGTCAGGAAGTTGTTGTCAAGTACTCCATAAAAAAAATCTTAGATTGTTTGTACCTACCTGTTTATTTCCTAACCTGTTTGTACCCTTGAGAAGTGGGGCCATGTGAACCTCATAAGGTTTGACTGCATGTGGGTGGGGGCAACCCCCAGTATTAATACANATAAATGTAATCACCAAGCAAAACTTCACCACTCTTATATTTTCCTCTCTATTCCTGTTATAGAATTCACAATGATTTTGTAAAGAATCAAATGCATTCCTTCGTTCATTACAGTTTTTCCTTTTTTTTTTCCTCTTTNATATGGTGTGCACTTGCAGCCCAGAAGGCCAACCGTATCCTGGGTTGCATCAAAAGAACCGTGGCCAGCAGGTCAAGGGAGCTGATTCTGCCCCTCTGCTCTGCTCTTGTGAGACCCCCACTGCATCCAGCTCTGGAACCGCAACATAAGAAGGACATGGGCCTGTTCTAGCAGGTCCAGAGGAGGGCCATGAAGATGATCAGAGCGCTGGAGCACCTCTCCTATGAAGACAGGCTGAGAGAGTCGGGGTTGTTCAGCCTGGAGAAGAGAAGGCTCCAAGGAGACCGGATTGAGGCCTTTCAGTACTCAAAGGGGGCNAATGCATTCCTTCGTTCATTACAGTTTTTCCTTTTTTTTTTCCTCTTTATAAAAACATGTAGTCTAAGTGGTTTGCAATCTCTTTTATGGACATATCCTATTTACATTGAAAATGATATAACATTATTTGTATGAGCTAATATAAAAATAGGGAATCACATTGTCTCTTGGAATTCTTGTATCATCTTTTATTACCAAACAAAATATAAAAGGAATTACAAATATAGAATTGGGATAAAGCAAAACTTAGATATGCACATGTGTGCAAATGGAAAAAGAGAAATGTGGACGTGTATTTCAGAACTATTCAAGGATGCTTATTTATTTTCTTCGCAGGATACCTTAGGTTGAGTCTAACAGTCCTTAGAAAGTAAGACTCTGACTCAATTCACCGATAATCTTATCAAGTACAGATCATCTATATATATTTGATTTATATATTTTTATAATCCATGATAGTCAAGTTATTTTTATTATAAGAAATTGATATGTTAATAAGTAAATTAGATGTTATTATATATCAAATATAATATGTATAATGTATAATATACTTAATATGTTATATCTAATATATATTTTTATAAAAAATAATTATCCAAGGTAGTAAAATTTTAATATTATACCAAAAATGTTGATACAATATCAAAATGGATACCTTGGATAATTATAATTTTTACTTCCATAAGCATAGTTTTCTTACTATGATGTTAAACATTTCATGAGGTAGAGGAATTTAGATTCTGAGAGAATTGAATGCCTTGGCCAATGATACATAAAATTAGTCTTAGAAAATTAACATCAGTATAATCAGAACTCAGATTTCCTGACTCTTAAACATATTACTAACAGTTTCTAATTTGTCATGGGAATACATTGTTTACTTTTCATTGGTCTATTTGAGATGCCTATATAAAACATTTTGCTGACATTCTGTACCTCTGCCTGCTAAAGAGCTTATGAAGCCAGCTAATTTATCAGTCTTTACATTTGGGGTGGTAAGCCATGACTGGAGCATGTTATACTGAGCATTAGTCATTTGATAACCAATGCTGACTGGCGGACTGAAGCAGCTAAAGCCCTATGTAAGTAATTTGTTTATTAGCTGGGGCTTAGGCTGAGACTAAACAAAGACAAAGATGGTTCGGAAGGTCCATCCTTCTTACTTAAACTCCTTTGAAACTTGACACAGAACATTAACTTGAAGTACACAGGGAAAAAAGTTCTTCCCTATTTTTATGTCGCTGACTAGTGCACTGAGTCTGTCTCGGATGGAGTTGACTTTCTTCGCAGCAGCACTTACAGTGTTGTGCTTTGGATCTGTGGCTTAAATAGTGTTGATAATACAGCGGTGCTTTGACCATTGCTGAAGAATGCCTGCACAGTGTTGGCTTTCCGCCCCCACCACCACTACTCTTTTCAGTGAGTAGGCTGGGGACAGAGAAGCGGTTGGGAGGAAACGTAGCCAGGACAACTGACCCAAATTGACCTAAGGAATATTCCATACTACATGCTGTCGTGCACAGCAATAAAAGCCCAGGGAAAGAAGGAGGATGGGGGACACCGATGATGATGGCAAGCAACTGTTATGCATGCTGTGGCCCTGCTTTCCAGGAGCTGCACATCTGCCTGCTGATGGGAAGTAGTGAAGGAATTCCTCTTTTTGCTTTGCTTGTGAACACAGCTTTTGCTTTTGTTATCAAACTGTCTTTATCCCAATCCATGAGTCTTCTTGCCTTCCTTATGTTTTCTCCTTGGTGTGCAGAACAGGAGAGTGAGCAAAGAGCTGGGTGGATGTTTGGCTGTTGGTTGGAATCAACCCACCACAGCCAGTGTATACACACACATTATTTTCAACCCTGTAGCTAATCATAGCAACAGCTATGTAGCGATCGAAGGAGCGGTTGTGTCACACTCTCACTTACATCAGCGACACAGTTTTTATTTTCCCTGTGTGAGCTACTTTCATTTTTATGTAGCTGTGCTTATACTTGAGCATTTTATATAAGTGACACCTAGATCTAGACCAGACTATATCTTTTCCGGGATAATTGTAGAGTTACACATCTTAGAGTAGCTACTTAAAGTAGCTCATATATGTTTTAAAAATCAGAATACTTTCTGAGTTCTAACTGCAGAAAACTCTTCAGAAGTAGTGAAATTTTCATGTTTTGTTGAGAAAGACAAAAGCATTTCTTATTTTTAAATAATTATATTTTTAAAGTTAAAGAAAAGGATAATAAACTGGTGAAGCCATGAGAAAGAAACTTCACCAATATAATTGCAAAATACTTTTTGGTTCACCTGCTATGAATGACTAAAATCCCCCTGCACCAGAATTATTAGTATTCCAAAATATATCAGTATTAACAGAGCTATTCTACATACTGTGAACTTCATGAGCTCCATGGTGTGATAAAGATTTGTTTTCCTTTAATTTAATGGTTCTATTTACTAAATATTTGCATACTTCTTATGCATTTTGGATGATGAAAGATTGGACAATTTGCAAGCTGAAAATAATATTTACATGTTATTAAAACAGTATGCTAAAAAGCAATAAACTTGTATAGCTTGACATTCAGAAGACATAAAATGGCAAAATTAATGTTACATATACAAACTTTAAGTCATTGTCTTCACGACTAGTCCATAATTAAATGACGAGCTATTGCTACTCAAATAATGGAATATATTCAGTCCTTATTTCCAAAACTCTGTATACACATGCACGGCATCTGATCCCTGAAAGCAGAGTTGTACTTGATCAAATTCCAGTATTAACATGGTGATCAAATAATTTGGACTGTGGCTGGGAAACTTTAGAGTGTTCAGATTTACTAGGGGTTTACAGATTCAGTTCTTACATCATCCCCAATGCTGAAGTGTGATGAGATTAGTTTATGGCCACGGAGTCTAAACTGATGTTTGATCTGGTAAATGTTAGATAGCAAATCAAAAATAATGACAATATGCTCTAGATAAAAAAAAGATTAACTCTAACTCATAGGTAGGATAAATTTCAAGTCATCCGTAGTCTTCCTTACTGGAGTGCAATAGTAGCAGAAACTAACTATTAATCACAACAGAAAAAATAAACTTTTCTCTGGAAATACAGATTTTGGTGAGGTTTTTTTGGTTAAACTGTGTGTTAAAAGCTGAGAAAGTTTTTATGGGTACTGATTTAGTCTATGAAAGTTAGACCAAGGTAATATTGTTTTGTATTGCTCATAGTTTGGGGAACTTTAATACCAACGCAACAATAGCTATTAAAATTGTCCATTCTTTTATTAATAGTCTATTGCTGATGGCACCAACAGTCTTTAAAGCTAGAACTCTTTGTTCAACATGCAAAGTAACAACACACACGTCTTCTCCTGGAACTCAGCAGAGATACAATCTTTTATCTGAAATACCAAAAGCTACATATATGAGGACATATCGTGGTTTTTTATGTGGCCTAGCATTATAAGAATCTGATCTATTCTACTAAAAAATAGTGAATATTATCAGAAAACATGTCTTTTTCTAAGAAAAATTATTATAATTTAAATCTTATTAGATGTAATTCCACAAACACTTTCTAGCATTCATATTTAAGAAAAATACTAGGGAATGGAATTTGTTCTACAGACAAAACATCTTTAAAAACTCTGTCTAATTCATATTTCTCCTCATTGAGCTAGTAGTTTATGAAGTGTTTGAAATTACTAATTCCTTGTTGGATATATATTCAAAATAACCTCATGTTCACATATATGAGTTCTGATAACCTAAACTCAGATTCTCAGATGTGGGTAAATATTAGAGGTAGCTCTTCTGCTACATTTTATTTTAGGAGACTATATAGTGGAAGTTGTTTTTCTCTATGAAATGTTCAATCATTCAGAGACTCAAAGAAATCATATTGTGGATATATCTTAAATGTTGGAATTTTGATGGTATTTGGGGGCAAGCATTAAAATGTAATACAATATTTTAGTAAAACAAATGTGTATATAAAAGTTAAGAGAAGTTAACCATTTACTTAGCATGTAAGTAATCAAAGAGAGGCTGAAAAACTTCGTTTTAATCTCAAGTGGTGTCAGACGAATTACCCATTTATTCTTATCTCTTGATGCTTCTGGTGCCATTTTAACCTAACTGCAGTTTAAGATGTAGTTCAAAAAGACTGAAGAATATAAAACTTCATTTAAGACTGAAGAATATAAAACTTCATTTCGTTTCTTTTTAACTACATGAAGTGAAACTGAATTGCATTTCATTTCTGGGCTGGACCTTACAGTCTCTGGGAGTTATGCATAATTATGTTTAATCCTTTCCACTGCTGACTCAGTGCTTTGTCAGTGTGGAGAGAGAGCTGCTCCTCCTGAGTTTCTTCTCCAGTCTTCATTTCTTTAAAAAGTGCAGGTGAGTAATCCATATTTCAAAGAAAGATGACCTTTGCTTGATTTAAATGGAATCTTTCTTTCAATATCTGAAATGAGAAAGTGATTAAAGTTTTGGTTGATAGGTAAGATGTATTTTAGGAGCAGATCAGCTTAAAGGTCAGACACTGTCAAATGAAGGATTTTGACTTTTTAATATTTAAATACGTTATAAGAATCATGGTTTATGCATGCCTGGCACTCTTTTTAAGTTCTAAAATAAAATTGCTCTGCATTTTCATAAGATTCACCTTTCAATGTTATCTACATTTTGATGGTATTGGGTGAACAATTACTTTGCAGCATTTGGTCTTCCTGCTTCATCTGAGACAGGAAGATTTCCTGGCCTTTCTGTCAAATAATTTTAAAATAACATCTCAAAATAACATGAAGTAACACCTGAATTAAAATATCAGCTCTTCTTTCTTAGATTAATTTCTTTTGTATCTACTGATGACTTAAACTCAGTCATTTTTAATATAACTAATAAATTACTATTGAACATAAAGTGCAACCTTTGTTTCATAAAGAGTGTACTATTTTGAGAACTGTGGCTTGTGTGTTTTTTCAACATATTACATTTTTTTGAATGTACAACATGAGAGTAATAGAGGCCAAGTGGGTTATGAAAACAGATTTTGTGAAATCACAAGCAAATAACTAATAGTTTTTAACCTACATAATGTAAGAGACCGCAGACCATCGAGAACTATAAGCCACAAGAAGACTCTTTGAAGATAAAAGATTAAAAAAACCCAATCAACTAGTGATGTTTTCCTTAGTGTCATAATATTCTAAATGTATAAGGAATTCCCTAAAATTATATCTGGGGGATGCTAGAAAGTAAGAAATCTGCTTTTCTACCTTTTTCAATCCACACTTCTTTTTTGTTTGTTTATTTATTTATTTATTTATTTATTTTTATTTTTCATCTATAGCAATTTTATCTAATCTAAGGTAGGGCAATGTTATAGCTCTTGCTGATGTTTGTAACTGATGAAAACTAAAGGAAGATTTATCACCAAACTCCTGAATAACATTTTTAGTGATACAAAGAAACTATTTGTCCTTCTTCCTTCCTGTAATACTATCACACATGTCAGAGGAAGTAGGTATGCGTTTTGACAGGATTAAGACAGAACAAAGAATTGAAAGAATTCGAGAGGAAAAAAAGCATGATTAATATATAATGTACTGCAAACTCAAAGGCCATATCTCCTTTAAACTGAGAAAGAGCAACAATTTTTGAAGCTTAATTTGCCCTGTTCTACGCTTTCCAAAAAGGATCATATTATCCAGTCTCCATTTTTATCAACCTTACTACATGTTTCCTCAAGTAATCTAAGTTTTCCTTTCTATAATGTGGCAGATCTACAAGCAGAGGCCTGCGTACGGCCAAAGACACAGTGAGCAGAGCACACAGAAACATGCATGCAGATGTCAATAAGGATGGAATGAAGAGGAACTGACCCAATATAAACATGGAAGAGAAAACAGCTTTGCTTGCTTATCTTAGTGGGAACTGAATAAGACAACTGGGTTAGTGATCTGAAATATGTGTCTACTTGCCTAGCAGGTGCTTGGAAAGTTTTAGAACTCGGGTATAAAAGCCGAGGCTTGAGAAGCAATAAACTTGAGAAACAATACAAAACTTCGTGCCTATTACAGCCAGAGTCTGTGCCCTCATACACCACACTACAACATTAAGAATATAAGCAATAAGTTATAGATTTATTTTGGGCTAAAATTAGAAGTTCAATACTATCACAAGCACTACTTTTTTCAACTTTGGTATATGTGAGTAGTGCTTTGATAGGATAATCACTGCTAAGATTAAAATAGTAATCCTTGCAGTTTATGTGTTGATTATTTTATAATTGTTTTCCAGAACTAACTATAAATTAGATGGTCCTTTTTCAGTTTATATCTAGGAAGTTGAAGTTTCCTAGTGCCACCTATTTTCTATTTTTACTTTTCTCCAATAGATAGCATTACTGCTAGCCAATGACAGTGCCCTAGAGAAGGTTTCCTGTCTTGGAAATGATACATTTTTACTATCGCATAATGGGTGCTTCACACACTTTCTATTCTATTCTTGTTATTTTTTTTTCTTTCTTTATTATTCAACTATATTTCCCCCTATTTCTCTTGTTGCTAAACAGTCGAGCCTTCAGTAACTTTGGTCCAAGTGTAATGGCTGTTATTAGTATTTTCTGTAAAGTCTGATTTCATGTCTTGAATCAGAATTGCTAATTCTCCATTTTATTTCCAAGGCTTCTCAAAATAATATATACACATTGTAGTTGTTTCTAATGTCACCTTGCCAATTTACTGGATGAAATATCTTCCTGATTTGTGTTGATCAATTTCAGGTCTTTCCCTTAAAATTGTCCATGGCAATGTCGTCATTTACCTGCTGCATATTTATATAAGATCTGAAAATTCTGTGAGATACTCCTGCCATTCCTCATTTTAAAGCTTAGACCTTTCTTTTTTGCACTAGTTTAAAGCCTAAACTTCTGAACACTTTTTGTTGCCTTTTTTTTTTTTTTTTTCTTCCTCTACTAGATTCATTCCTAAGAATATTGCTTCTGGCTACTCACTTGGAGTTCAGCACTTGATAAAATTAATGTCTTAAGGGTAAATACCTGGAGGGAAAAAATGGGTAGCTTTTTTTTTTTTGTCAGCCATTTGTCATCTTGTACGTTTTGCCACATGCTCCCATTCTCCTATATCCCGAGGACAGGAAAAATTCCACTAAGAGTATTTTCACAGGTTGTGTAAAATTTATCCTTGATCCACATCAAAAAAAGAATCTGAACTCAGATTCTGAATGCAAAGTTGTTTTCTTTCTGCCACCAAGTTTCTTTCCAACCATGGGAGAATACCATAAATAGCAAGTCCCATGAGACAAATAACAGTAATTTCACCTAGAATAAAATGTTGAAAACTTAATGTCAAAACAAAGCCATAACTTTGAACAATTAACTTCTACACAATTAAAAAATTAAATGGATCTCTAATTCAGTCATTTCCCATATGGTCTATTCAATTAACCCTTAGCAAAAGAGACTAGCACTTCAATGTCTCAAATAAACAGAGAAGGAAATGATATCTGCATAAACTGTTTCCAAAAATGTTAAAAAGTGGCCTACGTATCTAGTTCAAACTTAGCTAATGAACTTTGTTTTCAATTCTGAACTTACATTCAAAGAGTAATCATTAAAGCAGATGCCCTTCAGATTGAAAGCTGAGAATGGCACTCTGATCAAACTGCAAGAACATTATGCTTTTATAAGGGAAAATGTGTTAATGCATGATGTCTGAATTCTATTTATACTTGCATGAAAGCATAGATACCACTCTTTATTCATTTTTCCCCTGACTGCAAGCGAGTAAAGAGCTTTTAGTTTCCTAATAAGAACTGGACCTGCTAAATTAGTAGCATTGGTAATAACTTGCATTTCAGGGCTTTAGGCTCCTCTAAAACCGCAGCATTAAGCAGAAAAAGAAGAATACAGGGAAACACGTTTTAAGTGGTGCACTTCAGAAATGTCCTAAAACAAAACCTCAAACTGTGAAATGAGCAGCATGTAGTACAAATAATGTGTTTCTTCCCCATTACCACATATTCTTTTTTACAACCTTTCTCGTCCGTCTTTTCATGCTTCTTGATGTTTTAAAAAATATACACCATGTACTAGCCTCTCCAAGACTTCTTTATGGGTTTGTGGGTGGTGGTGGGTTTTTTTTTTTGGGGGGGNAATTATCTTTTTGGGGGGGTTGTTTGTTTGGGTTTGGTTGGTTTTTTTTTTTTAAATCTACCCTCTTTGCTCTGCCCCTCTGTTTTACCCACGAGGTGAGGTGGGAGCGCTGCTCTTTGAACACCCATACCACTTGCTTCACCTTTTCTCTTTAGTTATCTGTCGCTTTGCAACACAAAAGAACATGGACAAAAGGCTGCTGTCCTTGTAAACACGTTCCATCTGTTCCTAAGCACTAGTTAAAGAAGCTCACACTGTCTTTAACGGGGTCGGAAGTTCAAGCATACCCAGCTAATGTAGAGGCAGCAACCAACAGGAAAAAAAAATGAGGGAAAGATATTGCAAATTGGGCAATTAGTAATCAGATCTGAAGAGAATGGGTACTAAAATCATTATATGGCTCAGCTGTGTTTTTGAACAATTCTGGTATGAAATGCAACATACCTATACCTAGCCCTTGGTGCAGAATGGTTTAGTGTATTTTCCCCTTGATCCAGCTTGTGTCTACAGCTTTATACGCCTAAAGGAAAGGTGGGAGAAATACAGCATGATGAGATGAACATAATCTGACATTTAATGAAGAGGACTCTCCCTAACACACGGTGTCGTATGAGATGAAGAAGGATTGAGCTGTATGGTTTTCGTATTCTGTAAGAACTGGATGAGTTTCATTTGCAGTAATTAGATACATAGGATAATTTATTTAAAAGAATACAACAAATTATTTTCCTTAATTTGTTTATTTGAAGTTCATCTAGTTTGTTTTTCATGTTCATTTTCATGCTATTTTAGCAAATAGAAATGAGGTTATTCAGAAGGGATTTTTATTGTGTTTTATGTTTTTTTTAAAAGACGTACTTTCTTGTCTCTAGAAGAAGTAATGGAGTAATTGATTTACCTGTGAAGTATGATTATAAAGTACAAAGCTGATTATTCAGTTTATAAATAGGAATGTTGGCTTTATTAATCTGAGTCATTTTGCAATACCTATCCCTGACTCGATTGGTTTTTTTGTCTTTTTTTTTTTTAATTGAGCATCATGATTTCAAGAAATAGATAACAAATCTTTCAAGGAAAAAAAAAAACAAACAAACAAGCTAGGGTTCAAACAAATCTGCTTTAAGAAGCCCCAACAAAAGAACAGCTGCTATGAATGAACAGCATGGAACAATTATCCCATATGCTTCCCTAAAAAATAAACAGTTCTTATTTACTAGCAAAACTATTACCAGATAAAGAAGAAAGGGAAAAATCCTCTCTGTTCCTCTAGAGATTAAAGGCCAGGACTGCAAATTGTTCTTATTTTCACTGTCACTTTAAGTAACTTTAAGTAACTTCAGTGTCACTTTAAGTAACACTAGACTTTTAGGACTTCAGACAGCTGTAGATTGGCTTCAATAGCCCATATAAAGAAATATAGTGCAAGGAAGCTAAGGGTCCAACAGCAGAAAGATCAGTGTCTGGACTGACTGGTAATCTTATTTACTTGCAAATCATTTTTTTGTAGAATGTATAAGGAATAGTATACCCTTCGTTTAAAATATGTAAATATGGAATCATAGAACCATATAATGGTTTGGATTGGAAGGGACCTTACAGACCATCTAGTTCCAACCCCATTTTCCACTAGATCAGGTTTCTCAAAACCTCATCCAACCTGACCTTGAACAGATACAATGACAAAGCATCCACAACTTCTCTGGGAAACCTGTTCCACCATGTCACCGACCTCATAGTAAAAAAATTTCTTCCTTACATCCAATCTAAATCTACCCTCTTTCAGTTTAAAACTGTTGCCTCTAGTCCTGTCACTATGGGCTTTTTTTTTTTCTTTTTTTGTAAAAAGCCTTTCTCCATCTTTCTTATAAGCCCCCTTTATATATTGAAAGGTCGCAATAAGGTCTCCCCGCAGCCTCCTCCAGGCTGAATATACCCGACTCTCTCAGCCTGTCCTCATAGGAGAGGTGCTCCAGCCTTCTTATCATCTTAGTGGCCCTCCCCTAGACCCTCTCCAACAGGTCCATGTCTTTCTTGTGCTGGGGTTCCCATAGCTGGATGCAGCACTGCAGGTGAGGTCTCACGAGAGCAGAACAGAGGGGCAGAATCACCTCCCTTGACCTGCTGGCCACACTTCTTTTGATGCAGCCCAGGATACTGTTGGCTTTTTGGGCTGTATGCACATTGTCAGCTCTTGTCCAACTTTTATTCTACCCGATCCACAAGTCCTTTTTGGCAGGGCTATTCTCAATCTCTTCACCACTGAGTCTGTACTGATACTGTGGATTGCCACAGTCCAGGTGCAGGACCTTGCACATGGCCTTGTTGAATTTTGTGACGTTCTCATGGGCACACTTCTCCAGCCTGTCAAGGGCCCTCTGGATGGTATCCATTCCCTCTAGTGTATCAGCTGCACCATTCAGCTTGGTGTCATCCACAGTCTTGCTGAAGGTGCCCTGAATCCCACTGTCTTTGCCATTGATGAAGATATTAATCACTATTGGTCCAAGTACGGACCCTTGAGGGACAGCAGTTGTTAATGGTTTCAACTTGGACATTGAGCCATTGACTGTAACTCTTTGGATGCAGCCATTCAGCCAATTCCAGTAGTTCTGCATATTAAGCATCTTTTTTACTATTGTATTAATATTTCTGCATTTCTGTTTTCATTCTGGTTTTGTACAAAGCAATAAGCCTACTTCTAACCCTTTTGGCTCAAATTTTTGCACAAATGTGGAGGATTCAGAAAACCTTTCTTGGTTTTGGGCCAAAATTTGAGTTTTGGCTTCCTATTTTTCAAACCTTCACATTATAGTTTTTCTGAGCTGATGTCCTCTTAATCCTTCCTGCTGTCATCCTCTGGTTTATATTTATTTGGGTACTGAGACAGAGATACAGTATGTGTGTGATTCTATATCCTGGTGGCTAGGGGAAAAAAAAAATGCTTATGATCCCTTTGAAAATCTTAAGTCTGTTGAATTTCATAAAATGTGGTAGCTATTAGAGGAGATCCTGAGAGATTTGCAAAGCCTCGGTGTATCCTACAGCTTTATGGTCAGGGAATACAGGAAACAGAGCAAGAGAAATGAGGTTTCAAATCTTTTTTGTTGTCTAGTAGAAGAGTAAATTCCAGTAGAAGAAGAGTCCTAAGCACAAATTCAGCTGTTACATAATTGTTGTTACTTTATTTGTTGATATATTAATTTTAGTTTTTTTTCTGTGCATACAGTACAGACTTATGAGCTGTTTTTCCTCAGCCTAAGGAATTAAATATTCAGGCCTATCCTTAGTGCTTTTTTGAAATAAGTGAATACATGAACAGGGTGGTAATTGAGATTATTGTAATATCACTTTTTAAATAATGGTAACAATTGTCATACTATTAAAGGACAACTATAAAGAATAAAGTTGTTAAAAGCTTCACAAATATATTTGTGGGATTTTCACTGATTAGCCAACTGGGGTTTTTTTAAATTAAAATAAAGTTGGATTTTTTCTCTTTTTCTCCTTGTTGCTTTGAACTATTTTATTAACTTATTTCGAGAGACAAAATAAGAAAACTGTGGCTTAAAATCACTAGCAATATCGCTTAAAATTAGAGTATATTTAGGACAATAAGCTTATGGTACTCAAGGATCATAATGCTGCAGACATTGCAAGGTTCTTGATGGTTTTGTGCCTCCTTTTGCATTACGCCCCAGATTTATTCCAAAATACTCATATATTGTCTACTCAGCAAAAACTTTCATGAATAGCTAGAACAAACCAAGTAGCACAAATTTTACTTTATATGTTCTATTCTATGCTGAGTTCTTTACACAAAATTCAATCTCTATCATAATTTCACTATTATAATTTACAGTCATCCATTAACATTAGCTGTATGGTTACCTATCTAATTAATTTTCTTATAAATCATGCAAATTTGATAATTTCTATGCTGTTTAATCTTGGAACGATTTACTTGGGAATTTTATTTTACCCTTTCCTTTTAACCCCATATTTTCTTTAAAATAATAAAGGAAATAACTTCCAAACATGACAAGGCCTTATTAACATTAACAGTTACTGTTACTTTTTTTTTTTTTTCCTGGGTGGGACTCAATGTATATATAGGGGAAAAGAAGGGCATTTGTCTTTTAGCCAACAGGACTTCAAATTACTCCAGTTGGAAATTCTGCAATTACCATATATACAAATATATCTCCTCTGGAATAGTTACAATTGGTAAATGAGAAGAGAAAGTTTTGAGGCTACGTGACTGTATAAATTCATCATACATATTTTTTGAGGAAATCAGTACACAATCTCATTTTCTTGTCTCTCAGGTTTAAATCTGTTTATCATAGCTTTTAATCAACAGTTACAGATATGTATATAATTGTATGTAAAGATATAGTACTATGTAATCATAATTCATGACATAAATTTAATATCTTGAAAACAGAGGTAGGGGTTGCATGCCTTTCTCTTTATTCTCATTTTAATCTCTGTTAGAGAATGTAAAGTAAGGGGAGATTCTTAATTACTCAAATTGGGGAGGATTGAAAAGACTCAAGAGACTTGTAATGATTAGCAGAAAGATTTTTCTTCAGGGATAAAAGTGAATTTAAAAAGAACTGAGTGAACAGGCAGATACAACAACAATGGAATATTTAGCCTTTTCTGGAGGGTGATGGCTTAGCAGCGTGAGCAGGTAGCTTGAAATCTTTAGTCTCCCTGGAGCCCCCAGGATCGAATCTAGCCAGGTTTAGCTGAATCCTTCATCTTTATATCTTCAAGGTATGTAAACAGAATTTCATGCAGCTTGATGCACACGCTGTTTTTCTGAAAAGATCTCTAAACTCAAGTCTATACTTGTGTGCTATGATGCATTTTGCCATATGCACCTGTGTTGATGCCATATGTGTAAAGCAAAGAAAATTATTAAACAATATTAAAATATTACTGGCTATACATAGCTGACATAGGTCTGGGACAAGTGGTTAATTGGGATGTCTCCTGCGAAAATGATTTAGTATTCTAGCAGACAATTATTTGCATTCTGGAAGACATGACCAAAAAATTTGGTGAGTGATAAATCTGTTATCAAAGGGTTATCAAAACTTACTTAACTCAGTGAAAACTTGGTAGGGAATCACACATTTGAAATAAAATAAAAAAAAAAAAAAAGAAAAGCAAGATAATTGAAGGGTAATAAAGACATTGTTTAAAGAACTTGAGAAAGTAAGTTCTTGACTACTATTGAAAACCAGTAGGAATTAGAGTCATATTTCTAAAATTATTTTGAAAATAATGTATAACAATTTAAAAAAATAATATTTTTTGCTAAATTTATACTGCAGCTCTTTATGGAGATAAAGATATCAGATTAAACTTCATTCAATGTTTGTCTTTGAGTCAATTTAAGTCAATTGAGTCAGAATGTCTTTGGGTTAATCCCAAATGGATTTAACCTAAATCAACTAAAATACGGACACTGTAACTTTGTGAAGACTTTATGTTGATGTTGATTAGTGTTGACACTTTATCAATGTTCCTAAATTTTCTTATTTGCCATCTTTTCCAGTTTGTTATTTTCTTTCTTTATTGTTTTAATTAACATTTTTCCATGAGTTTCCATTCTTCCCAAGCATACATCTATAAATAAATAAAATAGTCAAGACCTTCATAACCCAGACCTGCAAACAATTTCCAGTTATTAAGAGTCCCATTTAGCCAGTAGTATTTATGAAAGCCAACTTTTTTTCTTTTAGTTAGTTTTGGTGTCTTTGGATCAATAACTGGATATGCTCATGAATATCTAAAATCAAAATCAAATTCAAACACATTTAGTAGGCTCCTGCCCCAATTACTCTGATGATCACTCCAGCTTTTAAACCTTCTTTTAAACTTTTAGTCACTGAAATGACTAGGTTTGCTGCTGTTGTTGTTTTTCTTATTATTATTCTTTTTTCTTTTCTACAGAATCAGGGTCCAGGCACAGATTTCTAGTCTTGAAAGTGTTATTTCAGTCCTCACTCACAAAAGTACTTATTGTTTTTCTAATAATTAACATTGAAAATTGAAGCCTGAAGAAAAGTCAATAATATACAATTATAATGTATAATAAGTTTTCTGATGACAACTAATTAACAAGGATAATTGAGTTATTAATAGGACATGAATTTCTGAACATAGGTCTAAAAAAAAGAAGGAAAATTAATGATAAAAACTGAGGAACCTGAAGAGCTTTCCAAAGATAACCAGTTTAAAGGTTCAGGCTGTCCCCTAGAAACTTTGGTTTCTAGTTTCTGTAGAGCAAAGCAAAGCAGTGTGAAAATGTGAACAAAACATTAAAAGAGGAAATGGTGAGTGACCTGCTACACCACTTAGACACACAAAGGTCTATGGGGCCAGATGGGATTCACTCGAGGGTTCTGAGGGAGCGGGAGGAAGTGCTCACCAAGATACTTTCCATCATTTATCAGCAGTCCTGCCTAACTGGGGTCCCTGTTGACTGGAGGTTGGCAAATGTGACATCCATCCACAAGAAGGGCCAGAAGGAGGATCTGGGGAACTACAGGCCTCTCAGTCTGACCTCAGTGCCAGGGAAGATTATGGAGCAGATCATATGATTCTCTGATCTTGAGTACTAGCATGCAGCACATACAGGACAAGCAGATGATCAGGCCCAGTCAGAATGGGTTTATGAAAGGCAGGTCCTGCTTGATTAACCTGATTTCATTCTATGACAAGGTGACACACTTAGTGGGTGAGAGAAAGGCTGTGGATGTTGTCTACCTAGATTTTAGGAAAGCCTTTGACACCATTTCCCATAGCATTCTCCTGGAGAAACTGGCTTCTCATGGTTTGTATGTGTGTATGCTTCACTGGGTAGAAAATTGCATGGGTGATCAGGTCCAAAGAGTTGTGGTGAAAGGAGTTAAATTCATTTCGTGGCTGGTCACAAGTGGTGTTCCCCAGGACTCAGTACTGGGGCCGGTTCTCTTCCATATCTTTATACATGATGTGGACAAGGGGATTGGGTGCACCCTCAGTAAGTTTGCAGATGACACCAAGTTGGGCAGGAATGTTGACCTGCTTGAGGGTAGCAAGGCTCTACAGAGAGATTTAGTTGTCTGGATCAACAGGCCAATTGTATGAGGTTCAACAAGGCCAAGTGCCGGGTCCTGCATTTGGATCACAACAATCCCATGCAGCGCTACAGGCTTGGGGAAGAGTGGCTGGAAAGCTGCCCGGTAGAAAAGGACCCTGAGGTGTTGGTCTACACCTGACTGAATATGACCCAGCAGTGTGCCCGGGTGGCCAAGAAGGCCAAGAGCATCCTGGACTGTATCAGGAATAGTGTGGCCAGCAGGACTAGGGAACTGATTGTCCCACTGTACTTGGCACTGGTGAGGCCCCACCTTGAATACTGTGTCCAGTTTTGGGCCCCTCACTACAAGAAAGACATCGAGGTGCTGGACTGTGTCCAGAGGAGGGCAACGAAGCTGGTGAAGGGTCTAAAGAACAAGTCTTATGAGGAGTGGCTGAGGGAACTGGGGTCATTTAGCCTAGAGAAAAAGAGGCTGAAGGGAGACCTTATTGCTCTCCACAACTACTTGAAAGGAGGTTGTAGCGAGGTGGGGGTCGGTCTCTTCTCCCAAGTACCAAGTGATAGGATAAGAGGAATAGCCTCAAGTTGTGCCAGTTAGGATGGGTATTAGGAGAAATTTCTTCACAGAAAGGGTTGTCAAGCATTGGAACAGGCTGCCCAGGGAAGTGGTTGAGTCACCATCCCTGGAGGTATTTAAAAGATGTGTGGATGTGGTGCTTAGGGACAGTGTTTCATGGTGGACTTGGCAGTGACAGGTTAACGGTTAGTCTTGATGTTCTTAAAGGTTTTTTCCAGTCTACATGATCCTATGATTCTAAAAAAAATGTCTTTAGGATGCCGCCAGCTGTATGTGCAACACCCTGCAAACTAAAAAAAAAAAAATTAAATTTTTGAAGACAATAGGGCCACTTAAAAGGATAAGTGTTTTGCTGTACTGGGGCCAGTCTACTCAGATTTGCATGACTGAGTCCTGAAAATAAATCATCTATGAGGTGTTTCAGAATGTTTGATTCAGTGATTAGTTGGCTTTAAGTCATTGGAAAAAGATGTCGTATACTCTGCTGGGACACTGACATCATAATCAAGTGCTCTGAAGACAGCCAAGGTTTGAAGACATATGCTCTTTCTCTCTAGGAAAAGGGAAAATTTTGATAGGTACGTAACTGCATTAGGGGCATTCTTTCCAATGATTTATGCATTTTCCCTTATCGTTTCATAGAAATGTCAGAGTGCAGAGGGTCTGAATGGTCTTTATCTTGATGTTGTGACGGGGTCAGAATTCTGTTCTCGTAAACAAAATTATTTATATCATATTGCAAACATTTATTAAAAAATAAAACCCTCTAATAAACAAGAGCATCATGATTCAATGATAGAGCATTAAGTTGTGTCACAGGAAACCTAGGTTCTTTTATTGACCCTGGTATGTGCTTCAGTGACCTTGGACACCGAACTTGATTTCTCATGCTCCTGTTTTTATTTTCTCTCTTTGTTTATACTGTAAGGAGAAGCAACTCCTGCAATGACTTTATGCATGACCCAACACAAAAAGTCTTGCAAATAATTTGCAGTATCTGAGGTGCAGCGTTATGTAAAAATTATGTGGAAAAGGTAATGAAGAATTTTGAATATTATACCTTTAAATATTTATTCTACCCAGATGGTGTAATAGAAAAAGGTGTAGCACATAAAGAATGAAAGTGAAAAAGAAAAAAAGAATTGGAAAAAAAACCCAACTTTGCTGGACAGATAAGAAGAAGTTAGAAATTTCTAAAAGCAGTGATCAGTACACTGGTCTTTTACTTCCCCTAAAAATGAAACATTTTCCATTTTTGCTCAAATGTTTTCAGATTGGCAGTTTACATACTACCCCTTCTCACTCCCAAGAAAACATATTTTTATTATTTCTAAAACACAGCTAACACCTCATTTAAAAAGTTATGCATTACTTCTAAAAAGACCTTTCAGTATGAATATTCTCTCCAAGTCTTTTACTATCCCAAACCAAGACGATAAAAGTGTTTAATCATTAAACATATGATTACAAAAATTTTGAGTTAAAGTAATAGGCGGGAAAAGCATCATATATAAATAAAGCAAGTTATCTTTTGAACATATCTTGTCTAAAGTCACAGTACAAGCAGTGTAGGTCAGCTGGCCTGCTGACAATTAGCCTAATTTAGCAAAGTCAACAGATTAGTTTCTTTTTTTTTGTTTTGTTTTGTTTTGCTGATAATGCGGGAATAGTAGTATTGGTTGAGATGTGATAATTTTTTTCCTGTGATATTTCTAAGGTGTTGGAATAAGAAACAGAACACAGAATACTTTGCATGTAATATTCCAAATTGTCACATCATTAATTTTGTCCTTTGTAGACGCAATCTTACAGTAATTGGAATTGTAAAATAGAGCACCTCTCCTATGAAGACAAGCTGAGAGAGTTGGGGTTGTTCAGTGTGGAGAACAGAAAGCTCCAGGGAGACCTTATAGCAGCCTTCCAGTACCTAAAAGGGGCCTACAGGAAAGATGGGGATGGACTCTTTATCAGAGAGTGTAGTGGTAGGACAAGGCGTAATAATTTAAAAAAAAAAAAAAACAAAAAAAAACCAAAAAAACCAAAACCAAACAAAAAAACAGAATCAATTTTCCGTTCAGGAATTTCACTTTGCAGCTAAGCCTCTTCTAACTGACTGAACTCTCTGACATTAACAGCATATTGTGCAGAAACTGTTCACTCTCTAGAGAGATGAGACCTGATTGTGTATAATTATAGCAAGGAAAGGAATGCAGAGAGGCTCCTACTTATACTTACTGCTGTAACAACCAAGCTCAGCTAACTTTGATATTTGTCCTGTTGGAGGGTCAGAAGTGAAAAAGCATAGAGGGATCACACCTGCAGGGTGGAGCGGACAGGACAGGCGACCCAAAACTGACTAACAGGGTATTCCATCCCATCTGCATCACGGTCAGTATAAAAGCTGAGGGATCAAAGGGTCAGCCCTCTTTCTTCAACGGCTGGTGTCCAAGGAGGACTCTTGTCTGTTCATCTGCCTTTGATCCCGATCCATGCATCCCCGAATCCAGATCCAGAATCCAGTTCCCATCTGTTGTTCAGTCAAGCCTGGGATTTTCCCAGTACTGCCAGTGATGTAACTGTCATCCTGGGAGCTCGATAGGGTTTGTATATATTTGCAGGCTGCGGAGTGTATAAAACAGGGATACAAGGAAGATTTTATATAACCATTTAAACTGCATTACTAATTATGCTTTTCTGTATTAATGGCATTAATTTTCTGTATTAATAATTTGGACAATTAGACCGCTAAAACATTCTTTTGACTAAAAGCAAATTCTTGGCTCCAATTCCTCTTTCCACTCAGAACATCACAGAATTGATCACAGTTTAAAAACCTGAATTGCAGTTAATCTTTTCTTATACTCTTACTTCTCCGTTTCCATGGAATACCACACGAATTAAAAAAATAGTGTTATATCACCTATTGGTTTGACACTTTACATTTCTTTGAGAAAGAAATTACCAATTTTTGGTTATAGTAATTACTTTGATCTGTGCTATACCTTTTTACTGACATTATCTGTTTCACTGAAGTAACTGCTTCTCAATAAATGCATAAAACTTAGTAAAATTATATGAATATGAACGTCTTTTAAAAGTTATTTACATTATGTTACATTACATTAAATCATACAACATATGATTATTTATGTTTGGAAAGAGGATGGTGAGCATTATTTTCTATATATTCATAACTAAGGCATTGGAAGTTTAGGTGAATAAGCTGTAAACACCTATGAAAACCTCTCTTCATATCTGTGGAAACCACACAGCTGTACCGGCTTTTACTGCAAAGAGCAGTAGTCCTAGATAAAAGCTGTATGATTAAGAGCAGCAAAACATTGTATTAAAATGAATATGTTAGAAATCTGAAGTAATTTTTCATCTTCAAACTCAATCCTCAAATATTTCTGTATGCATAACTCTCCTTGAAACCAATATGGGGTGGGAAGAAAGAGAGAGAAAGCCTTGGGGCTCTGCAAGCGGTGTTCAGCAGTAGCCAAAACACTGGTATCTTACCAACACTGTTTTTGCATCAAATGCAAAGTGCAGCACCATATGGACTGCCATGAAGAAATTTAACTTCAAAACATCATCCCATACAGACCCAGCAGCAGCACTTGTTCAAAATACTCCTCATTAGTCCTAGGCCTGATTGCAGCTAGTAATAACATGTGATGGTGTTGAGTGGATTACAGGAGAAAGCGATATATTTTTTCTGTCACCCGATTACTCTGTTTGAGAGAGAGGTTATTGTCTCTTTTAAGAATTTCATGAGTGTTCATCTGCTGATTTGAAGGTGTAATTTCGACAGTCTGCAATTATATGTGAAGAGACACGTCAGCCTAGCACAAAACTGATGTCACTGAGGAAGAATTGTATGTGCAGCTAAAGAATATGGCAACTGCAATTTTATCCAGACAGCCAAGCTAAACTCACTGATGTCCAGCACCAGTGAATTAGTGAAAAGACTGACTTGCATGTAGGCATAATGCCATATGAACAGATGGACGTGAGTGCAAATATCTAAGAGACCATCTATTATCACAAAATGTGTTTGTGAAGGGCACAAGTTTAGCCAGGAAGTTCCAGATGGTTGTCTGTCCTGAGGTTATAGGAATACTGCTATGAGAATGTACCATTATTAATCCCTCTTTTGGCTAGACAAAATTCCTAAAATTAATAAAATGTCTCCATGACTGATGAAGAAAAGTATTTTATTATACTTATTTTTAAGAAATATTTTAATCTTCCTTTAAAAAAAAAAATCACTTTTATAACTTCTATATAAGTGAAAAGTCAATTTGTAGGCAATTGAAAGGGATACTTAAGGGATAACTTTAATAAAACTTAACAAAATAAATTTTGTTACATCAGGTGAACATCTATTTTAAATGGAACTGATGGTAATGACAGTGGCCTGTAGTGAATGGATAAGAAATTCTGCTCTTTTGTGTTCCAACTACATATAAATTTTGCAAAAACATTTAAAAATACCAAGCATATCTTTCTATGGGAGTCTGGTTGTGATGCTGGGTTCCATTATATTTTCAAGTATAACTGTAAATCAGTGACAAGTAATGTGGCCATTAGAACAAAAGAGGAAACTTTTTCCTCTTCTTTTCCTTCTATTAAAAGTACCATATTATTTGAGATGAAATGACATATATTTTCTGTGTCAATACTGTCTTTAGACCTGCACCTGAATATGTTGGGTGCATTCTGAACATTATATTGCTTCCTTTAGACTTCTAATAATATGCACTCCTTTGAAACTATGATTTTAACTAACTTAGGGCATAATTTGCCTGCATAAAAGTCTAAGCATCCTTCTAGCATCCTACTTTCATTGTGATTTTTATTGTTAGTATTGTTGGTGGTGTTAGCAGCAGCAGCAGCAGCAGCATTGGCTACTGTCACTTTTGGCTTTCTTCAAAGAAATTCTTTTAGTTTTATTATTGATAACTGCATCTTTTCCCTTTTTATATATGGCAATATTCTTGCAAAAATGCAAAACAAGCTGAGATACATATTTTTCAGCTTTCTTTTTTATAAAAATGAAAATCTAAGTTAGCAAACCTTTATATATGCAGATATTTTTGTGTGCAGCTGATTTTCTCCGATGTCCTTTGTTGTAGACTGTTTCCAATAGCAAAAGGAATTACGATTACAGAATAACCTCTATGAGTGGATTTCTCTCCCTGATAAATGTCTAAATCAACATTTACATAAAGTAAGAAAGTAAAATCATGAATATCCATGGACGTAAGTTGACATAATGTTATTGATTTCAGTGTTTAATTTACACAAACCAATATTATATCTTTAGAACATGAGTAATTTAGCGATATTACTTTGAACTATATGTCCCAAAATTCTGCCTTTTCTGCTGTGGTCTTCAGCATAATACTTTCTTTTGTGCATGTTTATTTTTAATTGCGCTCTTGAAAAACCCATCCAAACACTGACTGGAAATATATTTTATACACTTTTTTTCTGTGGCGCTTTCAAAAAGCTCCTCTCATCTCAGTGCTCTTAAATTCATACACATCCTTCAGCTTTACAGAATTCAGCTGACAAATTCTATGCTCCTGAATAAAAGAATATATCCCACATGCTTTATTACTCAAAGAGCATAGAAAAAGCATACAAAAAGCCACTTATCTAAAACATGCTATGAGATATTATTTAAGCTTTTGATCGTATGGGAGAGAAGCTATATTATACTGCAAAGTCATCAAGCCTTAATCTTAGAAAAAAATATTGTAGAACATATGATCCAACAGTTTGGCTCTGGGCAAGTATTTTTTATGCTAGTTTATGTCTCTGAAAATGATTTTAAATTCTTGGTGGTTTTATAAATACTCTGCCACTCTATCAAAATGTTCTTGAAAGATTTTCATAGTCTGTATATTCAAGGTCTGATACCACTGACAAGATAGTGTCGGGGGCTATTTTAAGCTGTTAAAGACCTTGCTTTATTAGATGCCAGTCAGTGCTGACTGTAGCAGAAGCGGAGAAAAGATGTTCATTATGTCAGGGAAAAAATGTTAAACAGAAAACATGATGTCAGTTTCTTAACCTTCACCAATATAACCTTCTCTAAGATGACAGAAACATGTCAAATTATGAGAAGAAAAAAAAGTAATAAAACTTAATGTCAGTAGATCACAAACTAGGCAAGCAAAACTAGAAATCTTCACTTCTCTGAAGAAACACTGAGAAATCATAAATGACTTTGATATCTTTTTCCTTATTCATCTTTTCCTAAAAAGTTTTTAAAGAACATGTAATTTATGGAAAAAAAAAAAAAAAAACCAACAGCAAAGGCTAAGAGTGCACTAGCTTTTGCTTCACATATCAGTTATTTTTATATTTCTCTGAACTGAAAAACGTGAAATCAGGCATATGTAGTTACATATTTGTAACTTAGATGAGCACAATTTAAATTTAAAACAAAACTGTTAGAAACATAAAAGTTAATTTAGAAGAAGTTGTTACATAAGATAATATAAATTAATAATCAGAAATTGTGCCGGCAAAAAATATTGGTAGTGTTGGGTTTGCCTAAATCAACACCAGACACCCAGATCTTATTACTACTACTGAAAATTATATACTGACTCAAAATCTTATGTAGCTGGCTAAATTTAAACACTTTAAATTATTTTAGCAGACATTCAATGACAAAAAAGCACCTTCATGACTCAAAATTGTGATCCAATAGTCATTGACAGGCATTGATTTAAGCAAGATTAGCAAATAGTTATGTATCTAATCACATTTTCCTACTAAATCTATTTAACCTGTAACTTGACCAAATATGGCACCACACACCAGAATGCTATTAATCTGTATGCACAAAGTACTCCACCCATTGAAGTGTTAAGAGCTGGTATATTTTTGAAGCCTTTTGTAACTAGCTTTTCGGTAATTTTGCAAAACATGTTTTATTAGAACTTTGGAATTATAAATATGAACTGAAGCAGCACTAAGAAACTAATGTGGATTTGAAATTTTTTTATTCTCTTGTTTCCAACTTATGATGTTTACAAATGTGTGGTAATTAAATTAGTGTTATGTTATTATATAATGAAAAACAATTTTTATTTTATCATATAAAGTATGTTCAGGGAAAACTAGCTCATGATTCATTGGCAGTGCTGTCAAAACCAAATGCTGCTGTCCCATGAATAGGAATAAAATTATGACCACTACTCAGATATTTGGTCCTCTCTAAAATATCATGCACAATTGCAATACAGTAAGAATACCACAAAATGATTTTTTTTCAAATCTAACAACATTCCAACACTTTCTAATCAATTTAATATTTCAGGATGTTTTTCTTCCAAAGTATTCTCTAAAATATCATATGATACAAGAACATAAATGGATTATTTCCCTTACTAGATATAGTTTATATCTTATAGAACATAATTAAGCAAATGTACATGGTTATTTACCACTTCTGATATCTCACTCTTTCATAAAATATTTTTTCTAACGTGCTACAGCACTAATATATGACCATGATCTATCCTAAAATTCTGTTATAGTAAAACAAAAAAATATAAATTTATATAAATAAATATCTTCTTAAGCCTGATGTCTGCCAGATAAGAAGATACAATAGATGTTTTTTAAGCCCTGATCTCTATGCGTATATTAATCTCCTTAGAAATAAAATAAATATTTGAAAATAAGAAAAGTGGATGAAATTGCTTTTTTAGAGAGGTTTCTGCAGTAGTGGGGATACTGAATACTTATAGACAAGGACACTTTTCAAATAGTCTAGCAGCTTTTAAATGCATTATAACAGAAAAGGAAAAAACCCTACATACTGCTAGTGAAGCACTAAATATGTTCTGCTGCAAGTATTTTTAGTCCCAAAACTATGTTTATTCCTAAATTGATTTTGAATAAATACTAATTCCAACTAATATGTAATTTCAAAAAAGATACATTTTAAACAGTATGTAGGGTATTGGGTTTGAGTTTGAATCAGAAAAATTAGCATAGCTGTTATGCGGAAATAATAAACACATTCTGTACGTACACTGTCTCATGTTCTTTGTTGCAAGTCTTTGTTGCTAAAAATGATTCATTAGTATCAGGTTAAAAATATTAGGGGTGTAAAAAGAATGTACTGCTTTTATTTCTACTAAATAAAAATACAACTGTTGAGGAACAGTGTCACTGGATTCAGTAATCTTATCCCTCAGCTCTGCTTGAACTTGAAGGAAGCCTTGTTGTCTAGTTCATATTTTTAACACAAATATCTGACTGTTTTAGGCTTGCTATCTTCTGTGAGAAAAATAATATGGGGAGACTAAATTACTGCCTTGTGATTTTTTCACGCAAACTAATGAAAACTGCTTAACGAGTTTTTTTGTAGTAACAGCCTTTTTCTTTCTACATTTTCTTTTTACATTACACTTTTCTGTGTCCTTCATCCATAACAGTAATGCTGAATTATTACTATTTTTTCCCACAGCATGTCAGGCAATAAGATAATTCTCCCTATCTATCTTTTTAATTGCTTCTGGATTAGAAATAATGTTAGAGTGCTTTTCTTTCACTACACATAACACAATAATTACAGTTTGTTGGGTTTTTTTATTCAGGACAGAAACAGCAGAACCTGAATTCAGAACTTTATATTAATCAAGAACTATAAAGAAAACCCTTTAACAAAGAGCAAACATATTCATAGAATCATAGAATCATAGAATTGCTGAGGTTGGAAGGGACCTTTAAAATCACAAGTCCAACCACTAGCCTACCCTGACAAAAACCACTTCTAAGCCATGTCCCTAAGTACTCCATCTACCCTTTTTTTAAACCCCTCCAGGGATGGTGAATCCACCACCTCCCTGGGCAGCCTATTCCAATGTTTAATAACCCTTTCAGTGAAAAAATGTTTCCTAATATCCAATCTAAACCTCCCCTGACATAACTTGAACCCATTTCCTCTCGTCCTATCACCTGTCACCAAGGAGAAGAGGTCAGCCCCCACCTCTCTACAACCTCCTTTCAGGTAGTTGCAGAGGGTGATAAGGTCTCCCCTCAGCCTCCTCTTCTCCAGGCTGAACAACCCCAGCTCCCTCAGGCGTTCCTCATAAGGTTTGTCCTCCAGACCCCTCACCAGCTTTGTAGCCCTCCTCTGGACACGCTCCAACACCTCAATGTCCTTCTTGTACGGAGGGGCCTAAAACTGAATGCAGGACTCGAGGTGGGGCCTCACCAGTGCCGAGTACAGGGGGATGATCACTTCCCTAATCCGGCTCACCACGCTGTTCCTGATACAGGCCAGGATGCTGTTGGCCTTCTTGGCCACCTGAGCACACTGCTGGCTCATATTCAGCCGGCAGTCCACCAACACCCCCAGGTCCTTTTCTGCCGGGCAGCTTTCCAGCCACTCCGCCCCAATCCTGTAGCGCTGCATGGGGCTGTTGTGACCCAAGTGCAGGACCTGGCACTTGGCCTTGTTGAACCTCATACCATTGGTCTCAGCCCATCGGTTCAGCCTGTCCAGATCCCACTGCAGAACCTTTCCACCCTCAAGCAGATCAACACGCCCACCTAGTTTAGTGTCACCTGCGAACTTACTGAGGGTGCATTTGATCCCCTCATCCAGATATTGTATATGACAGGGAAAGAATTCCATATGAGGATTTTCTATGACAATTCTAACCAAACTCCTCCTTCTTCTTACTTGGATTTTTATGTTATTTCCACGGTCTGATGATGAGAGGTTTATTTTTTCCTCCACTTAGGTTTGAGATATCCTTGAGCTTTTGACATTTCCAAAATATACACGTAACCTCAAATATCAACATGAGCATAGCATAACTCCTGAAGGTAAGAGCTGTGGACCAGAGAAATCTCTACTTTCCAAGAAGCGATAAGCTTATATTCTGCCTTAGGTTCAGAAAAGTCATATGTTTACCTCTTAGCTTTAAGTAATATTTACTGTGGGAAATAGCAACTTATAACAAGGTTCTGCTATAAGAAGGTATGCTTATAAAAATGTACCCGATGTATTGTTTGTATTTGTCAAGCATTATTAAAATGTTTTCAGATCTCATTCATCGATCATCATTTCCTCCTGTCTATAATAACAAAGTGCTACTTTCTTACAGAATCCCTACTTTCTGCAATCATATAATCAACTCTATTCAGACCTTAAGTGAGCTGAATCACCACTTGGAGGTGCCTAGGTTTTTCCATTGTCTGTAGAGAGTCTTGATAACTGTTCTAAATTGGATAGCTTTGTTAAATGTCTGAGGTTAGATAGGGGTGATTCATTTCCTTCCTAGGCTGTGCAAGGCGTACTCATATTTACTGTGTCAGCTATTGCCAACATTGATTATCTGTACGTCTACTTCAGGTGGTATCTGTGGTTCACCATTAGCCATCTAATCGAATCATTATGACCCTTCATGACCAGTAGACAGTGCTATCTTCCAAGTACAAGTCAAAGACCACCTAAGGCACAGCCTAGAATATCCAATATCTTATTTTTTCCTTATATAATCTGAATATTATGTGTTCATAATATTCAATATATATAACTTAAAGACAGTATTCTGTCATTTAAAAACTATGCCACAATCCAAGCATGTTATAGTTTCTACCTCTATCTTGTCAATGGTCTCATGCAGCCTCATCTGAAGTGTCATTCTTTAAGAGTTCCTCCTCTTGTTCTCTCTCAAGTATTTTGTGCATATGTTACTAAAACAGTTTATTATATATATATATATAAAGCTTTATAATATAAAACCTAATAAAGTATTTGTTGCAATCCAAAGAACTTCAGAAGGGACTTAAAAATGTATCTTCAAAAATTGTATGAGTGCAGTACTAAAACTCAACTTCAGATCTTCACGTGACACCCTGTTCTGTCATAACTCTCACATACAGTGTCTATTGTTTCAGCCATGGATTCTTGCTGTCATAATATGTATACAGGAAATGAATAAACCAGAAAATAAGTTACCGACAATTAAGTTAAATAAACTTTTATAAATCCATAAATTTATCTTAATATGGATACAGTTAAATATTTACTATTCACTACTATAAGTCATGAATCTTAAGAAAAATAAAATATTTTTATAATTTAGGAGAGTAAACTGTTGAAAGTAAAAATATGAGGAAGAATATACTGTATATAGCTCACTATTAGAATTAGCAGACTCCATTACTACACTAAATAGATTTTATACTGGTTTCTTTATTGTAAAATAGAATATCTATGAAAAATATTTAGATAATGGACTTACCCTGCCTGTAAACTTAATAGAAAGGAACTGAGTCCTTAAATATAGACACAGTGATCCCTTTTAGAATCCTCTGCAGTCTTTGGAGTAGTAGTTACTCCGTCTCCCTAAAATGTCCCACATACTTTTTCAAAAGGATGAAAAAAATTAAGATTTTTACAGTCATGGGTATTTTTGTATTTTGGTCCGTCTCTTGATTTTTTGAAGCACATATGGGTTATAGAAATAGCAAACATCATCTTATAACGCTTAGATTCGAACTTGCACAAAAGCCAGTGCTTTCTTTTCAAATATTATATGCTACTGTTCTAAAGCCTGAAACTGTTTTTATGTGAAAGTCCCTCCACTTTTCAAGATGTTGAAATCTCGAGGCCTGAGGAAGTATGCCACCTGTGCTTGCTTGTGACACAGGAGTGTGTGGGTGAATGAAAGAGAGTAAGAAAAAACAAAGATCAGCAAAGTTTCACTAGCTCTTTAAACTGAAAAAGTTGTGAAAACCCATTCTGAGGTTAACTTCTATTATTATTGTCCCGGTGTGGAGTGGGGCAGGGCCAGGCCTGCTCAGGGAGAGGCCCTTGCTCACACTCGTTGCCGCGGCAACCAGGGTCAGCTGACCCGGGTGTTTACCCTGCGGGAGGGTTACACCTGTGAGCAGGTCAGGTGACCCAAACTGACCAATGGGGTGTTCCGTCCCATCTGCCCTGCTCCGTGTGAGAGCTGAGGGAGCAGAGGGGTCGGGCTGGTCCTTCTTCAGTGGCCTCCTTTCTTCAGTGGCTGATACTTGAGGAGGGCTCTGTCAACTCACCTGCCTTTTGATCCTGGTCAGTGTGTTCCAGTTCCTATGTGTTACTGAGTCCAGTCTGGGGCTTTCCCAGTGCCTGCCAGTGACATCTTCCTGGGAAACTGATAGCATTTTGGGTATATATATATAGTATCTATTTCATTATTTCCTTTTTTATTTTATTATTAATTTTTTGTTAAAGTAGATTAGTTTTTTCCAAACTTATAAATCTCTTTATCTCTCTTCTTCCTCTCCTTAGAGCAAGAGGTGGGGGAAAGCATCTGTTGTCATTGACCAACCTGGCCCAAACCACAACAATCATATAATCCATGTTTAATTTCCATAATTTCAAATGATATTTGGAATTTTTGAGTCATGTTTTCACAACCAAGTAATTTTTTCTGTATGTGGAAGATCTAATTTAGAGTCAGTTCCTACACTTTGAAATAAGTAATGCATTTTAAGTTTCTTTTCTCTTTTTTTTTTTTTTAAGAAAAATAAAACTCTTGGAAAGTCATAAGAAAATGCTTATCTCTTGTTTGACAAAAAATACGTTTGTTGGTTGAAGGATGAAGGTCGCAATCTTCTAGGCTGTAAATCCCTAGTTTCAGCTAAAGGACCATGAAGTGCTTTCTGGAGGGCCCTGTGGCAGTTAAATTACACTAGAACTGATGTCTGTGACCAGAATAGATCATAGTTGTGATAGAGGTTTGACTGGAGAGAATACCCGTTCGCTTCTACAGCTTATTGCGGCCTTTAATGAGTGATATAACGTCTTAGGTAGCTAAGTTAAATCCTCAATCTCAACCCAGACTTTCAGATTGTGGCTCCTGGGTAGTGATAAAATGATTACGTTTTAGTAATCCTTTCTCAGCCATCCTCTAGAACATAATGTTTATAGCATGACACAAGGACACTCTTGGCACTACCAGGCCAGACCATGAGTATTCAAAGATAGTACTAGCAGACCGTGACAGAAGAAAAATGCCAAAATGGCTTGACCTTGGCCATACAGTTTACTGGACAGGGGATTGTCTCTTCGCTCCCCCCAACACTAGTTATGCCTAAAATGTGTTGAATAGTATATATTGAACATTCAATAAAGGGCAAAGACAAAAAACATTTTGTGAATTAAAGATTTACCAGAACTGGTACTCATTCAGGCTGTGTTCTTCCATCACTGAGTTTTCTAGAAAGCAAATGTCCCCTGCTGATTAAACACAACCAGAATAATTGTGTGTGTTGACCAAGTAATTCAGAGTGGTTTGGTTTTGGTTTTTTTCACCTTGGATATTAACTTCGTTCTGTCAATAAATGAGAGATGATAAAGAAAAGCGTGACGACACTTTACTGTGTATACTAGGGAGATAATGAAAGAAGTAAGGAGATCTTAAAAAGATATGAAACTAAAAGTTATTCTGCTGGACTTGTGTGCAAACAATATCAAAAACACAGGTATAAGATTTTTGCTTTTTAGTGGAAAAGGATTAAAGTTGTGAGTTCTTCCCCGCGCTGGGAGTAGAGCTTCTTAACAGTTCTAGTCAGAAAAGCACTTCACTTCTCAGGACAGCTGAGTGTTTGATTAAGTGTCTGGTTCAACTGGGAATGGCTTTGGTTGGTTTTTAAAGTTCTGTGTGTTTTTAAGTGATGGAATGAAATAAACTATGAACAAATGTAAGTGTTTCCTCCCATCTTCTTCATAACAGGTGATTTATTTTCTCTTGTGAAGACTGTATGGCTTATTTGGTACAGTTAATACTTTAGTATCCCCAAACCAATCCTCTTAAATCTTAGTGGCCGTTCCTTGGCTATAGAGGATGTATCCATGTGCTCAAAATAATATTGAACCAGACTTAAGAGCTAAAAATCTTTCCAGATCAGTCCCAAGTCTGTGCAATGCCAAATGCAGGATATCTTAAGGCACAAAACATGATTCTTGAGCCTCTTAGAGTTATTGCACAAATAATTCTCCAAGACACATTTAGAGACAGTACATAATTCCATATTTGCAAATATAAATATCCCAGCATCACCACAGCAAATGGTGCCACTCCTTTTTGATATCTGCACACAAACATGCACACACGTGAAAAAGAAAGATAAATATGCTCCGTTATATATGCTTTTATCTACTTTCTGTGATCTGCATAATTCTCAAGAGAAAATACATTATTTCATTTTGTCTCATAATGATGTATATATGCTTTCTGCACATTTTTGCAAAATACAACCAAATTAACTTACAAAAGACCCACATGTGTTTCCATATTGGTTAATCTGTCTTTTTTTGGTAACACTTAAAATTGTTTGAGCTATTTTTTTTTTTGTGTATTATCCCACTGTGCTTATTCTTCTTTAATAGAATCATTAGTAAAAAATGAGAAATAATAGTATGTACACCCCCAAACTCCACTGAGACTTATTTAGCCTTCAGTGCTCTAGATCTTTAATTGTGTTAAGGGAAATTCTAGGAGAATATTTCTAAAGATTTCCTCTTGAAGTTGACTGTGGTTCAAATATGTTATTTTTGCTGTGTTAAGAAAGCTGCCTGAAATCACCAATTTTCAGTTCAAGACCCATATTTTAAAAAAATCTTTACTTTCACAAAGGCAAATTCAAGGGGACATAAAATGTTCACAATACATACGCTACTTTTGTCAGTTTCATTAGTTCTGAGGGTATATTTGCCAAAACTAGGATTTCTGAATTAGATTTAAAATGCAAAAGACAGATTGTGAAGAGAAGTGAAGCAGGAAGAAAAAAAGATTGGAACTTGTTTGGTAGCATCAGTTCTAATGGTCCGATGTCTAGCCGATACAGGAAAAAAAAGTTCATGGAATGAAAACATGTTACAGAATCTCTTCCAGAAGACAGTACAAATTTGAAAGTACAGCTTCAAATGTTGTTCTGTGAATTCTAAAATATTTAATTTTGTTCTTCCACTGACTGTCTTCCCTCCAATTCCTAAACTTAAAAAGTGGTGAAATATGTCAGGAAAGAAAGACAAGACATTTTGTGTTAAACAGTTCACTGTGTTCCTTATGCGTCTGTTGTATGGACTACCAGTCAAACTGTATGCTATGTTAAAAAAAACAAAAACTTCTGATTGCTTTTACTGCAGTGGATAATTATGGTATTCTGGGGAAAAATAGTCAGTCTAGTAAGTCCTGTATAACAAGCCATGGAGCTGTGATGGAATAGGTAAGATACAAAATTGTTAATTGGAAATTGTAGCTTTCAAAACAAACGCTTATGTGCAGAATTTTCTCCATAGTAATAATTTGTTCATTTTGATGAAATGTTAGCTCCTTAGATTCATAAAATTAAGTCTATATTCCTACATGTATAAGTTCTTATTGTTTTTTTAGATTTCTATCTAAATATATGTATTTAATTTAATTATATTAAAATATATTTAATTATATAATATATACATTTATGTATTTAGCTACAGATATATTAATTTTTAATCTACAGAAAGAAGAGTATATTTTACATATGTTAAAATTTGGTTTTAAAAAATCTCCTGCAGGAGGGGATTTTTTTTTAAAAAGAAATTCAGTGATTACTGAATTCAATAATTAAAACTTATCTTACTATTTTTTGCAAATAATCCTCACTGCTGATTCCTGAATGCAATATCATTATGACTTATGAAATGAAAATATTAGTGATCTTTGAAACAGTCTTTAAAAATGATCTCCAGCTTCTAGAACATAAGAGAGATATTATATTTCACATTTACAAAAACACTTGTTGATTGACATTTCTCACTGGATAATGTTAAATATAATCCTATCAACTGAAACACAATGATGCTTTTGATATTTGTATTACACTATATATATATTACAATATATATCTATACATGATTTATAACTTTTTTCACATTTTGTGCACTTTGAGGGAAAGTGATTTATTTGGTATCTAAAATAATATTTTTCCAGATATATTTTATTTTTATTTCATCAAACTTTACCTAAATTATATGAATATTTAAAACCCCCTGTCTTGATATGTATTGAATGTTTATAAAAAATAACAGAAATATATAAAATAATAGAAAATTCTGACTTTGGAATCATTAACAGTTGTGAAAGTACACAAAATGACTGCTTTGATCGGACTGCTAAATACAGTGTTTTCTTTACAAAGGAAAATGCAAGCCCTAAGATGACCAAAAATTTTGCAAAGTGGCTTTGCTTGACTGAAATCATAGTGAATTGTTCAGATACCCTGAGAAAGATGTCAGCTCTGTTTCCTCCATTGGATGCTGCTTCTTCGTCTTCCTGAGTCGGAGGTCGGTGTCGCACTGTTTCTGTTGTTGATGAACTCTCACCATAGTTACTTGGAGCCTTCCTTAGAAGGCATTAAGACTTCCATTTTACACCGCCCTTTTTGTAAAGGGTGCACTCTGAGATTAAAAAAGGGAAGATACGTTTTTCAGGCACTCAGGAAAAAAAACCCCAACTTTTTCTCTTGTGGAAAAAAACTCTAATCTGAATGAATGCATCAAATATATGAATGAACAGTTAGTATGTACTTATGAAACAAGTGAAAAGAAGGGGAAGAAAAATGGAAAAGTAAATCTTGAAAAAATGTCAGAATGTCATAACCCTACTGTAGCCCTATAAATTGAAATGTATAGTCTTTATATATTTCTTGTTGTATGGAAAGCATCCTGAAACTCACAACTGGATGCAGTGTTACTCAGAGTGCTAAAGAATCAGCTGCGTCCTGGGCATCTATTGAACTCATCGTTCCTCAAAGGATAAAGCAACAACTGAGATTCTACAGGACACCTCCTGTTTTGTTTCTTGATTGTCTTCTTTAGTGTTCCCAAATCCTGTGTAGTACTTGCAGTGACCATCAAGAATTCAAAACAACTGAATGCAAATAATAAATTACATACGATAGAAATGTTGGAAGTGCACATATCTAAAAATTATTTTCAGTTATTCCTACTAAATATCAAGCCATGATAAAATGTGAATGCAATACAATAGAACTGATTTTGATACTTGAAATAACACACATTCAAAATTTGGCCCTCTGATGTTTATTTACTAGAAACTGAGCATCCGTTCAAATTTATCTTCTAAAATTAGAAAAACAAAACAACCTTTTACAGTAATTGGGCATATTAGAAGAACAGAATTTGAAATCACAATACAGTAATTGATTAGGATTGTAGTTATGTTAATTCCAATTAAAAGAACACTGACAAGACAAAGGCTCATTGGAAATCAATATCATGGTAATGAGGTGTCTATATTTTTCCGTCATTCCTGATTTATTTCCACAGTGAGCAGTGACTTTTCAGACTGAGTTTACCTGCCAAGAGAACTGCTCAAAATAAATGATGATGCAGATAGGTAATTAAAAGAATGTTGAAGGAGAATTATAGCCAATCACAGGAATGGCATCACTGAAGACAGCAAAATATCGTATTCTTTGTAGTTGTGACTTTGCAACTATGAAAAATACAGTGTTTCAATTTCAAAATAATAATGAAAATTAAAATTGAATGGTTCCTTCCCCCAGGTAATCTTCTGTAATAGTTAATATTAGTTACCCAGTGATTATACTATTGAAATAATTAAAATGTTTGAGAATTTAAGAATGTATTTCTTTTGCTTACCTAAACGATGTTCCATATTTATATATATAAGCAGCCCTCATACTGCTGTGCTTTGTAGCTAGGATGGTGTTGATAACCCACTAATGTTTTGACTACTGCTGAACAGTGTCCTCAAAGCATCAAGGCTGTGTCTCCATTGCCCCTCCCCATCCTCCTCTGAAAGTCTGTAGTCTGGGGGTGGGCAAGAGTTTAGGAGAGGACAAAGCCAGGACACCTGACCCAAACTGACCAAAGGGATATTCCATACCTTATGATGTTATGCTCAGCAATAAAAGCTAAGAGAAAGGAGGAGGAGGGGGGCATTTGTTATTAAGGCACTTGTCTCCTGAAGTAACTGCTGTGCATACTGGGGCCCTAAATAGAGAATAAATCCATCCTTCTGTGCAGGGTCTTCACTCTTTATTAAACTGCCTTTATTTCAAACCGTGAGGTTTTTATTCTTATTTCCTCCCCCTGTTCTGTTGAGGAGGGGGAGTGGGAGAGCAGTTTAGTGGGCATCTGGACTCTAACCAAGGGCAACCCACCACAGTCGCAATACTAAGGTATTGATTTTAAATACAAAAAGGAAAAATTATATTTGAGTCTAGAAAGAAAACATGAGTAGACTCTACCAGCAGCATCAGGTGCTATGTCAGGGTAAGAATGAATATATGATTGTAAAACATAAGTATCCTATACTACTAATTTACAGTAACTATGTATGCTGTAAAATATTTTAAGCCACAAAGTTAACCTCCTACATTTCAGCCATTTCTCATACAAAGTATTTTACAGTTCCTTGGGCAATAATTTTTAATTATTACTAACAACTGCTGCATTAATTACAACTGTATGTTTTCTGGACCTTAAAGGTCCATTTCTGCTGCTAAGTATATACAATAACAGTTCATAGCACATTTACTGTTAGTAGTTTGTAAGTTTCAAATTCTGAAAAGCTTATTTTGAGAACTAGAGCATGCATAATAAATAAATATACCTACCATGCTCTCTTGAATTTACTTTTCTTGCAAAATAAGCAAATGCTCATCCATAACTTAATTTGTTTGGAAGTGATTGTGTTAAAATGCCAGTGCAGCCCAATTAGCAGAAACATGCCAAGACATATGTCAGAAAAAGTGGCAGGGGTCTGGAATTTTTTATTCGGGTATGGTTGGTACACTGCCAACAAACAGTTAGAAGTACCATCATTGATATTTAATGTCATACCAAGATATAAATATAGGATGGAATCACCTCTGGTCGCTAATCTGAACAAGGCTTTCAAACACAGGATTCTAAAATACAGAGTTTAGAACAATAGTAAATTATCTCCCTGCCAATATATTTGTCTGCATAGCTCTCTCCAATATCAATCTACAGTGAATGTCACATACACAGTCTGTATTATGTACTGCTCTGGGTCTTTTCCTGTCATTCTAAAGCAACATTAAAGCAGCTAAATGTTGGAAAGTGTGAAAGACAGGCATTTAAAACAATCCCGTTCCTCATTCATTTGGGACAGGGAACACAAATCTAATACCAAGAATTTCTCATGCTTTAAGGAGCACAAATCTAGGCTTTACTCATGCTTCAGGAGTTTACAGCTATTTTCATAGCTAGACTTATAAATGTTTTATCATTTGTAAGAGCATTAAAGCACATGAGCATGATTTTAATATTACACATATTAATATTTATTCCTTATATATTTATAAATTACAGGACCAGAAAGCATCACTGTGATGATCTAGCTTGACCTCCTGCAAAAATCACAAGTTTCTTAATGATTTTATAATTTGAGTTAATGATTTATATATTTATAATATTTGAGTTAATGATTTTATAATTCCTAATTCCTCTTAAAACAAGATTTTTTAAAGAAAAAAAATAATCCCCAAACCTTCCAGCTTTTTTATGAAAATTACTCATTTTGCATAATTTCTTTCACTCATTAACCAACTGCAGTGCTAAAAAAGTGTATTGTAGAATATCTCAAGTTGGAAGGAACCCATAAGGATCATTGAGACCAAGTTCCTGCTATCTGCAGGACAAATATTTTGTACAAAGAATTTCTCCAACAACAAGCACTACCAAGCCATACTTTTGCCTGCCACATGTTGTCTTGTGCCCTGTTTAATTCCTGTTTGTCCACCTCAATATGTAGGTGGATAGCTATGTTTTGTGTAACAATTTCTTAAATGAACTACACAGATGGAGCCCATTATGTTTCCTAATGAAAGCTAAGACCTCAGTTCCTTCAGTTTGTTGTAGCTCTTAACCCTCTGCTCTTCAACTGTTGACAGAATAACAGGAGAAGGTGTGAGTGTAAATAACATAATTTCTCTATCGTAACTTTTGTGTATTGGTTTCGCTTCACTCACGGGAATGCATTTGTAGTTTCGTGTTCAGTAATTTATCCACTGTATAGGATAAAATCTCATGGTTTGTCAAAATACACAATTATCTTCCAAGTATGGCGTGTATTCTTTCTGATATCTAGAGAATGTAAAATAGAAATTTTCCATGTATTAGAAGTTACCATGTGTTCATCTGCTGAGTGTTAACTTTCCATGGAACTGTATTTACACCTAGTTATAAATGCAAACTTACTTTTGAAGACAGAAGAATATACCATTTCAAATTACTTTTTACTTACACAGAGATTATCACACAGGAAAAGCATGCATACAAACTGCCACTGAGAACCTAACAATGCGGCAATGTATCATCTTGCAATAATGTGTTTATGTGTCCAAGTCCTGATTTTACTCTTATTGCAAGGCATGTTATTAACTTGCATGCATGTATCAACAATCAGATGAATCTGCATCTGTATTTTGTCTTCTCAGTATATTATCTCCCTAAACTTTTTGTCATCTTTGTTAGTCATCATTATTAGTAATGATATTTATTTATTCTGCATAATTGGTAAAAGACGTTCAGTTGTTCAGATTGAAGTAATTTCTAGGAAACACCGTTGTTAGGAGTGCACACCTATTCACAGTTATATTTTGAAGCCTGTTCATTATTTTTTAAAGCACTGACCTAATAAATGAATTATCTGTACTGCAGCCCCTAAGATCTGCTTTGTTTTAGCTGAGAGTGATGATGTATACCCTAAAGAGCAAGGCTTCTTCCTTCCCTGTCTCTCTTTTGAGATGCATTGTTTAATTCCTCTCTTCACTGAGGTTCAGCTTAACAACGCTAATCTTTTTTCCTGTCTGTGTATTGCAGCATGACTGTCTATGTGATGGAAAGATTTTTGCAAAGGATTCTGGCTATCATAAGATCTCAAATAAAAACCTAGATGTTTTTCCTGGATTTTTCTCCTGAATGTATTTGCTTAAGCCCTGCCGCAGAGCACCCTCCTTAGGTATCAAGAGTTTTATGGCCTCTCTTTGACTTATCATCATAGGGTCTTGATCAAAACATTGACACCACTACCTTGCAAAATCTATCTAAAACAAAAATGGTAATTAAATTATAATTAAGAAAATTAGATACATATCTACTTATTGGTTTTAGGCCAATTTTTAAATTATTTATATCACTTCATGCATATAAAATAACCAACTCATGTCAGTCATCTTTTTTTCCCCCTGAGCTAATAGCAGTCTGATGAACGGATAATTATCTGGCATATCCCGTTCCCCACATATATGCAGAATACCCCAGATATGAGTAGAATGCAGAAAATATTTATAAACAGTCAAGAGGGAAAAAATAACTATTAAGAAAGAGGAAACAGTGTTCTTCACTAGAAAGAATAGCATTTTTTTCATTAAATGAAAATGCTGGTATTGTTGCAATACTGCAAATATTGTAGCTCAAATACCATAACTTTCACTACCAAAAAGATCCTAAGCACACTAACTTCAACATCATTCCAGGAATACATCTGATTATGCCCAGATTTCCAGGTTGGAAACAGGAACAGAACCAGTTTTGCCAGTCAGGCAAATTACCGCTTTAAAAAATTCTAGAGTTGCAGATGGTTAAACAGGATTTGATTAAAAAAAACTAACTATAAGATACACACTTTATTGTTCCTATAAAATTGTAAAATTTACTCATAATTTTATTACCCTTTTTTTTTTTTCAAATATAAAATTTTAAGGAGGTTTAATTTGGGCTGTATAATATCTTTTTGGTGCTTACTTGAGTAGCAGGTAAAGGTGCTTACACTCCAAAAAAAACCCCCATAAATACCCATGTCATGTTAATTACCTTTAAGTTTTCAGAATTTGTTCAATAAAGAAGAAGAAAACAAATAGATAATATCCATTTATGAAAACAGTAACTAATTAGAGGTGGATAATAAAATGTAAGGTGCAGTTAAGCACCAGGGAAAAATCACAAAGATTGACAGCTTTGTTCTCATTTAATTTTAATGTAAAGCTACTCTTACTCAAAAATTTTGAGAATTATTTTTTCATTAAAAATATTGTTACTTTATTACGCTACTCATTAAGAGTGAGCAATGTGTATGTTATTCATCTTTGATTTTATTACTAATGGGTATTTTTTTTTATATGGAGAACTGTTATTTCTGGTTGCCATTGATTTTGCTAATGCTTCTTGGCATCTTAGTATGAACTTTAGTCCTAGGGCTGTCTTGAGAGGTTTATTATATATCGATACATGACTTGAAACAGGATTTATTTATCAGGCAAAGCACTTTGCTTCACAAATAGAATCTGAGTACTTATTTTTTTTTCTTTTTCATGTGGAAAATAAACTTCCCAATTCTTACTTCTATTTAATGATTAATCTAACTCTATGAAATTAACAGCATATTGTGCAGAAAACTGTTAGTTCTCAGAGTGACCAGACCTGATTATGCCAAGAAATGTTATGCAGAGAGGCGCTTGCTTATACTTATTGCTATGGCAACCAAGGTCAGCTAATTTCATTATTTGCCTGGTTGGAGGGTCAGAAATGGAAAAGTGTAGAGGGGTCCTACCTGTGGGGAGTAGCAGACAGTACAGGTGACCCAAAACTGACCAACAGGTGTATTCCATCCCATCTGCATCACACTCGGTATAAAAGCTGAGGGATCAAAGGATCAACTCTCTTTCTTCAGTGACTGATGTTCAAGGAGGACCCTGTCTGTTCATCTGCCTTTGATCCTGATCTGTGGGTTCCTGACTCCAGCTCTGGAATCCAGTACCCACTCATCGCTGAGTCTGGTCTGGGACTTCCCCAGCGCCTGCTGGTGACGTCATCCTGGGAGTTTGATGCGGTTTTGTATATACTGTATCTATTTCATTATTTCCTTTTTATTTTTATTAGTCATATTTCATTAAAGTAGTTTATTTCCTTCTAAACTCATAAATCTCTTTATCCCTCCTTCTCCTCTCCTTGTAGCGAGAGGTGGGGGGAGAACGTCTGTCATATCATGCTGTTCTGGCCTAAACCACGACGAGACAAACCAGTTTGTAATGCTGTGAAGCTACTTCAGTTTTTAAACCATGACATGAAATACCTTCAAAAATAGAAGTGGACCGTATGGATCCTGGCTAAGAAATGCAGCTACATATTTTAGCTGATCAAATTATGAAATGCTGAATACATTCCAGTTTGAGTTCTCTAGATACATTTATCCAGCAAATTGCCAGGAACTTAAGTCACCAAGTAAGGTGATGATGGGGCCCATAAATGCGGCCCAGTACAGTCCATATTGCTTGTGGCTTTTATTAAAAATCCTCTTCTCTGGAAGCTGCCAGGTTTCATTTATATATAGCAAAACCTGGTGATTTACCATCGTTCCCAATTAATATATAGGAATTACTCCAATGTATTTTTCAAGAAATAAAGATGATATTTGTGATAAAAAGCACATCGACTTTGGACACAAAAATTAGCTCTTCTGGACCTGCAGTAAATTCAGTAGTTCTCTATTTGCCATTGAGGAAGGGAAGTGTCGTAGGGAAGGCTATTGCTATCTGCTCCCTTTTCTCCAACCACCTCTAGGATCTGAAGAAGGTAGTCTAAAAGTAATAACTAGCTTGGGGCTTTTTGTACCAAATATTGTACGTTTGTCATAGAATGCTAGGATTTTTTTCTGTGAGTGACCACTGCTTTATAAGGTTATCTTTGGTGAAGCCTGATGTCCTTTCAGTCTTCTGCTTCTGTATGCTCATCTCAAACTAGGGGCAATTATTTTGAGGTTGTAGGCACTTCTGCCTACAGAAGTTCTGCACTTAACTATTTTTTTCTGTTGTCCTGGTCTTGGTAATTGCCAAAAAAAAGCAGATATAATAGATTTATTTTTTTTTAATGCTAAAGAAATTTAGATGCTACAAAAATGCATTTTTTTGTTTCATAATTATGTTGCTTTGCTCAGTTTGGTTTACTTGGGGCAAAGGTGTTGGGGTTGTGTTTAAATTCCAGAAGCAAAATCCTACAAAATATTTCACAAGTTTTTATTTGTAAAATAAATAGAAAGAAGAGTATGACCTCAATTCCTAGGACTTTTTGAGATGGCAAAGAAATATAAGGATGTATTTACTCCTCAGGGTACAATGCCATACAGAGATCCCAGGCTAGTTGTAGACAGGCTAGTGCCAGAGTGACTAGTACAGATGTTTTTGCATGGTCCTGAACCTGAGTTAACCTTCCTAGGAGGCAGCGGTAATTGTCCCAAACTCAGAACCATGCTGTTATGGTTTTAGGATCCGAGCTGATGACTCCGAATAATTTTTTTTTTTTTTTTTTTTTTTTTTTTTGCCATATTATACATGTTACTGAGTTTGGGAGATCTAAAATGATCCTGTATAGAGATGTCCAATATGTCTTTAGTGTCTAAATGAAATATCTTCAGTAGTAGTGTAGTTAATTCTGTTGAAAACTGCTATTAAAATGCTGTCGCAAATGATCACTGAAAATACTGCAGATTTCAGCAAATTTGGACTGGCTGAACAATGGACATAAGGAAGTCTGGCCTCAACACATACAGCCTCTATCAGCCAAGAAACCCTGTATTGTCTACTCATGAACGCAATAACACAACTGTCATTTAAATTTCCTTTATTCAAAAATGTAGCAGGCAGAAAGCGTCAAAACACTGGAACGTTGACCAGCAGACAAATCCATGTGGGATTTAACTGTGTGGGAAACAAAACCTGTAGTTTCACACTCTACCATTTTAAGAAAAATCCAGAATTCACTCCAATATGTTGTATTATATGTTTATTCTTTGCTACAAAGTTGTCACTTGTATTTATATTTGCGTAATTACAGAAATCCCACATGTAGTATCTTGATCAAAGATTTAGCAAATGCATTCTTGTTCTGATTAGGAGTAGCTTGAGAGTTTCAGCAAGGTTATCTACAAGACCAGTTTGATTCCCTTAAACAACAGGTCCCTTTTTTTCATTACCCTATCAGCATTAGACCTAGCTATCATTATTTAGCATTATTAAGGTAACGATAAGACCTCTGTAATCATTGTCAGCCTCCTTTTTATTTCTCATTTGCAATACCGATCTTATATATAAAGCCTGCATCATTGTGTTCCCTTACCCATCACATTGCAAAAGCTAGTTCCTGGATACTGGAAAACATACACATCGATTATCACGCCCTGATACACTTAATGCTTGTAGGTATTACTACCTTTCTTTATTAATTTCATCTATGAAAGGCTCACTGGTTGAAATGAATAAAGAGCATCAGCTGTTTTAGCAGCAAAGTCATCAAAATCTACTCCTTGGGTAACTCTACAGACAAATATTGATATAATTTTGTACAGAGATTTTTTTAAAAAAGTATATTGTACTGGTTTTGGCTAGGATAGAGATAATTTTCTTCATAGTAGCTTGTATGATGCTGTATTTTGGATTTGTGATGAAAACAGTGTTTTCGTGAAAATGGAAACATGCTGATGTTTTAGCTGTTGCTGAAGAAAGGTCTTCTCTGTTTCTCACACTGCCCTGCAGCAGGTAGGCTGGGGGTGGGCAAAAATTTGGGAGGGAACAAAGCTGGGACAGCTGACCTCAACTGACCAAAGGGATATTCCATACCATATGGTGTTGCCTCAGAACTTAAAAAAAAGGGGGTAGGGAGTGGATTTTGCTGGGGCTGACATTGCTTGGGTACTGGCTGGGCACTGGTTGGCTGGTGGTGAGAGATTGTGGGGTTTTGAATTGCTAGTTTTTCTTGGTTTTGTCTTTCTTTGAGTTGGTTGGTTGGTTGTTTTTTAAACTTCTCAAACTGTCTTTAACTAAATTATTTATTTTGTCTCTTTTACCCTTCCACTTTTCTCCCCCATCCCACTGCTGGGGTGGCAGGGTGAGCAAGTGGCAGCGCTTAGCTGCCTACTGGGGTTAAACCATGACATGTAGAAGAACATGTGTGTAAGCGCATGTATACTGTATATATGGATACATATACATATGAGTACACATACATATATAGATACCATGTATGATGGGTATATGTGAATATTTATATCTTAATTTGTCCCGTGTTTCAGGAAGAGAAAGTAGGTAGTGAATTTGGTTCCCTTCATCAGTGTTGCTAGACAAGCAAGTTCTGATAAGTGAAGACGTTTGGCTACATCAGGCGTATGTGATAGCTGAGCTAATTAGCTTAGTTCTCATTTGTTCTATGTTATTCCCAAGACTGAAAGACGTGTCTTGCTCAGTTCTGTATTATGTATACCTATTGACTTGCTCAAACTTTGTGAATGTCTAGTTGCACTGAATGTTGTTGTCATGCCTAAATCTTAAATGCTTCTGTTTTCAGAACATTACATAGCAGGAGGCTCATAAACAAAGGTATGCAGGATAGG